>AWWV01014531.1:0-88550 GCA_001974805.1 Corchorus capsularis | reverse complement strand
GAAATATCTATATCCATCTAATCAAATCTCAGCCCCAATTGATTTAAGGATTTGTTTTTACGAGTATCAGAATCTTGTTTCAGTTTTATTAGAAATTAATTCGGAAAACAATAGGAAAAACGATATTAGAAGTGTCAAGAGGCCTTCAATCTTTTTGGCATTTAATTATATATATTTTATGAGTATTTTGTCAAAAAATTGAGCAAAAATTTTTCGGATCAGTTTTTGCAGAATTTTGGCCGAAATCGTATATTAACCATCACAGTTTTTGGCAAAAAACGCTTTCTGGGCCCCGACTTAATTTTGCATGATTTTTGGTGCCAAGACTCATTCAAATATCTATATTCATCGAACGAAATCTTAGCCACAATGGATTTAAGGATTTGGTTTTACGAGCATCTTAATAATGTTTCTATTTAATCAAAATTAATTCAGAGAAAATTATGAATGAACAATATTAGAAGCGTGAAGAGGCCTTCAATCTTTTTGGCATTGAATCATATATTTTTTGGGATTATTTTGTCAAAAATTGAGCAAAAATTTTTCGGATCAGTTTTTGCAGAATTTTGGCCGAAATCGTGTATGCATCACAGTTTTTGGCAAAAAAACGCTTTCTGGGCCCCGACTCAATTTTGCATTATTTTTGGTGCAAAGACTCATTCAAATTTCTATATTCATTAAACAAAATCTTAGCCAAAATGGATTTAAGGATTTGGTTTTACGAGCATCTGAATAATGTTTCGATATAATCAAAATTAATACGGAAAAAAAATTATGAAATAACAATATTAGAAGCATGAAAAGGCCTTCAATGTTTTTGGCATTGAATTATATATTTTTTACGATTATTTTTTCAAAAAATTGATGAAAAATTTTTCGGATAAGTTTTTACAGAATTTTAGTCGAAATCGTGTATTAACTTATCACAGTTTTTTTGCTAAAAACGCTTTCTGGGCCTCGACTCAGTTTTGCATGATTTTTGGTGCCAAGACTCTTTGAAATATCTATATTAATCGAACTAAATTTCAGGCACAATGGATTTAAAGATTTGTTTTTACGAGCATCTGAATCATGTTTCGATTTAATCAAAATTAATTCGGAGAAAATTATGAAAGAACTGTATTAGAAGCGTGAAGAGGCCATCAATCTTTTTGGCATTGCATTATATATTTTTTATTTGTATTTTGTCAAAAAAATTGAGCAAAAATTTTTCGGATCAGTTTTTGCAGAATTTTGGCAGAAATTGTGTATTAACCATCACAGTTTTTGGCAAAAAACGCTTTTTGGGCCCCGACTCAATTTTGCATGATTTTTGGTGCCAAGACTCATTCAAATATCTATATTCATCGAACCAAATCTTAGCCACAATGGATTTAAGGATTTGGTTTTACGAGCATCTAAATCATGTTTCGATTTAATCAAAATTAATTCGGAGAAAATTATGAAAGAACAATATTAGAAGCGTTGAAGAGGCCTTCAATCTTTTTGGCATTGAATTATTTATTTTTATGAGAATTTTGTCAAAAATTGAAGAAAAACCCTTCTAGTAAATTTTTGCAAAATTTTACTCGAAATCGTGTAATATCCATCACTGTTTTTTTTCTTGTTGCTAAAAACGTGTTCTGGGACCCTGTTTCAGTTTTGCATGATTTTTGCTCCAACACTTCTTGGAATATCTATATCCATCTAACCAAATCTCAGCCCCAATTGATTTAAGGATTTGTTTTTACGAGTATCAGAATCTTGTTTCAGTTTTATTAGAAATTAATTCGGAAAAAAATAGGAAAAACGATATTAGAAGTGTGAAGAGGCCTTCAATCTTTTTGGCATTGAATTATATATTTTTTATGAGTATTTTGTCAAAAAATTGAGCAATAATTTTTCGGATCAATTTTTGCAGGATTTTGGCTGAAATCGTGTATTAACACCATCACAGTTTTTGGCAAAAAACGCTTTCTGGGCCCCGACTCAATTTTGCATGATTTTTGGTGCGAAGACATATTCAAATATCTATATTCATCGAACGAAATCTTAGCCATAATGGATTTAAGGATTTGGTTTTACGAGCATCTGAATAATGTTTCTATTTAATCAAAATTAATTCAGAGAAAATTATGAATGAACAATATTAGAAGCGTGAAGAGGCCTTCAATCTTTTTGGCATTGAATTATATATTTTTTAGGAGTATTTTGTCAAAAATTGAGCAAAAAATTTTCAGATCAGTTTTTGCAGAATTTTGGCTGAAATCGTGTATTAATCATCACAGTTTTTGGCAAAAAACGCTTTCTGGGCCCTGACTCAATTTTGCATGATTTTTGGTGCAAAGACTCATTCAAATTTCTATATTAATTAAACAAAATCTTAGCCACAATGGATTTAAAGATTTGGTTTTACGAGCATCTGAATAATGTTTCGATATAATCAAAATTAATACGGAAAAAAATTATGAAATAACAATATTAGAAGCATTAAAAGGCCTTCAATGTTTTTGGCATTGAATTATATATTTTTTACGAGTATTTTTTCAAAAAATTGATGAAAAATTTTTCGGACAAGTTTTTGCAGAATTTTAGTCGAAATCGTGTATTAACCTATCACAGTTTTTTGCTAAAAACGCTTTCTGGGCCTCGGCTCAGTTTTGCATGATTTTTGGCGCTAAGACTCGTTGAAATATCTATATTAATCGAACCAAATTTCAGGCACAATGGATTTAAGGATTTGTTTTTACGAGCATCTGAATCATGTTTCTATTTAATCAGGAATTAGTTCAGGAAAAAATATGAAAATCAACATTAGAAGCGAGAAAAGCCATTCAATCTTTTTGGCGTTGAATTATATATTTTTTACGAGTATTGTGGCCATAAATTAAAGAAAAATTTAACTAGTCAATTTTTACAAAATTTTAGTCGAAATCGTGTACGATACATCACTGTTTTAGGCTAAAAACGTGTTCCAGGGCCCCGGCTCAGTTATGCATGATTTTTTGCTCCAACGCTTCTTGAAATATCTACATCCATCTAACCAAATTTCAGCCACAATTGATTTAAGGATTTGTTTTTACGAGTATCAGAGTCTTGTTTCAGTTTTATTAGAAATTAATTCAGAAAAAAATAGGGAAAACGATATTAGAAGCGTGAAGATGCCTTCAATCTTTTTGGCATTGAATTTTATATTCTTTACGACTATTATGGCCAATAATTGAGGAAAACTTTTTCAGGTCAGTTTTTGAAAAAAAATTTCGGGCCTTCAATCACGGTTTTTGGGCTAAAAACGCGTTCCGGGGCCCCGGTTCAATTTTGCATGATTTTCGACGCCTAAACTCCTTGATATATCTATATTCATTTAACCAAATCTTAGCCACATAAAAGTTAAGGATTTGTTTTTACGAGTATCAGAATCTTGTTTCGATTTTAATAGAAATTAATTCCAGAAAAATTTGAAAAATGGTATTAGAAACGTGAAAAGTCTTTCAATCTTTTTGGCATTGAATTATATATTTTTTACGAGTATTTTGTCAAAAAATTGAGGAAAAATTTTTCGAATTAGTTTTTGCAAAATTTTAGTCGAAATCGTGTATTAACACCATCATAGTTCTTTTTTTTTTTTGCTAAAAATGCTTTCTTGGCCCCTGCTCAGTTTTGCATGATTTTTGGCGCCAAGACTCATTAGAATATCTATATTTATTGAACCAAATCTTTGGCCACAATAGATTTAAGGATTTGGTTTTACGAGTATCTGAATCATGTTTCGATTTAATCAGAAATTATTTCTGAAAAAAAAATATTAGAAGCGTGAAAAGACCATAAATCTTTTTGGCATTGAGTTATATATATTTTTATGAGTATTGTGGCAAAAAATTGAAGAAAAATCTAATTTGTCAATTTTTGCAAAATTTTAGTCGAAATCGTGTACTATCCATCATTGTTTTTTTGGCTAAAAACGTGTTCCGGGGCCCCGGCTCAGTTTTGCATGATTTTTCGCTCCAACACTTCTTGAAATATCTATATTCATCTAACCAAATCTCAGTCACGATTGATTTAAGGATATCTTTTCACAAGTATCAAAATCTTATTTCAGTTTTATTAGAAATTAATTCGGAAAAAATTGGAAAAACGATATTAGAAGGCTGAAAAGTCTTTCAATCCTTTTGGCATTGAATTATATATCTTTTACGAGTATTTTGTCAAAAAATTGAGGAAAAATTTTTTGGATCAATTTTTGCAGAATTTTAGCCGAAATCGTGTACTATAACCATCACAGTTTTTGTCTAAAAACGGTTTCTGGGCCCCGGCTCAATTTTGCATGATTTTTGGCGCCAAGACTCATTGAACTATTTATATTCATCGAACAAATCTCAGCCACAATGGATTTAAGGGTTTGGTTTTACAAGCATCTGAATCATGTTTCGATTTAATCAAAATTAATTCAGAAAAAAAAATATGAAAAAAAAATATTAGAAGTGTGAAAAGCCCTTCAATCTTTTTGGCGTTGAATTATATATTTTTTATGAGTATTGTGGCCAAAAATTGAAGAAAAATCTAACAGGTCAATTTTTGCAAAATTTTAGTCGAAATCGTGTACTATCCATCATTGTTTTCTGCTAAAAACGTGTTTCGGGGCCCTGGCTCAGTTTTGCATGATTTTTTGCTCCAAAACTTCTTGAAATATCTATATCCATCTAACTAAATCTCAGCCACAATTGATTTAAGAATTTGGTATCACAAGTATCAAAATCTTGTTTCGGTTTTATTTGATATTAATTTGGAAAAAAAAATAGGAAAAATGATATTTGAAACGTGAAGAGTTCAATCTTTTTGACATTGAATTATATATTTTTTACGACTATTGTGGTCAAAAATTGAGGAAAAAATTTTTAGGTCAGTTTTTGCAAAATTTTAGCAAAATTTTTCGGGCCTTCAATCACCGTCTTTTGGCTAAAAACGCGTTCCAGTGTCCCAGCTCAGTTTTGCTTATTTTTTGCCCTAAGAGTCATTGAAATATCTATATTTATCTAACCAAATCTCAGCCATATTGGATTTAAAGATTTGTTTTTAAGAGCATCTGAATCATATTTCGATCTAATAAGAAATTAATTTAGAAAGGCTAATTACTCAAATAAGGGCCTAACGTTTGTAAAAATGCTCAAATAAGAGGCCGATCTTTTAATTTGGTCAAGGGTCTAATATTATCAAAAATACGCAAATAAAGGCCCAATCTTTTAATTTGACCAAATAAGGGTCTAATGTTATCAATATACTCAAATAAAGACCTGGTGTCAGTCTGAAACTTGATGAGAGTTTAACATAATAGTATATCTTTCGTGACTAAAAAAAAATCAGATTAAATAGTACATTGTTAATTAATGTAGAGGTAGACCATGTTTTCTAGTATTGTTATTCAGCTAATCCGAGTTAAATTGGATTAAATGGTACATTGTTAAAATGGATATGGTTTACGTAAGAATTAATCGTAAACTCTTAAAACGGATACTAACCCTGTGATTTACAACAAGGGAAAAAAAACAGAGCATAAGGGGAAAAAAATTTAAGAGTTATAAATTGACGAGATTATTAAACTTGAAATGCTAATATTGTTAGCAAATGTCATACCACTGAGTTGATAATCCAAGTTTGCATGTAGCAAGTCTGAAAAGAGCTAAGCCTCTCCGAGACCTAATACTAACTCCTACTTCAATTCTGACTTTAAACTCAAACAACAAACAAAATTATATGGTAAATTATACAATACACCGATGGTGGAGTTTAGAAAATTACACAAGCGGGTCCTAAAGGGTGACATGTGTCCCTTAGGGACTAGATTGAAATATTTAAAACTTAATTAATTCAAAAAAGGGACATGTTCAACTCCACAAGCCGCTTGTGGAGTCCAAAATTTACACCGCCGATGTATCATATAATCACCCAAATTATATATGCAAATTAACTCAAAATAACCCAAAATAATTCAATGTCTCCATTAATTAAATAAGCACTTTAAAATTCAAACATATAAAAGAGAATTAAAAACTTTCAACTTAGATCAGTTCACTAGAATCCTTATATTGAATCAAGAGGACATTAAATTCAACTACTGCGAAAACAAACTAAGACTAATAAAAAAATGCAGGACAGCAAAGTGGGAATCTGCTTAACTAATTTTCTGATCATAACAAGCGATCAACTTTTGTTGGCAACTTCCTAAAGAAAATTGAGGGCGCGGAAGGGACGTCTCTGCGCAAGAAAGGAGGTCTTATCACATACAGCCACACGCTACCAGCTATAATTTTCCAATCCCAAGGATGATCAATGTCTGATATGCAATGAATACAGCCGGCAGCTACATAACAAGCAACAAGAAAGATCCAAGGAGCTCTTGGATCCTCCCTAGTCCACAGCGAATTAATCCTCTCGCCATGGCAGGCTAAGTCACCAATCATATGCATGATTTTGGCTGCAAAGCTTCTCAATCGATCGTATCTCATTCTCAGCACGTCGCCTTGTTTTGAAGATGGGAAAGAATCGAACTCTTCGTCCAAATCATCGGCATTTACCGATTCAGCAAGCGAGAGTTTGACATTCATGAATGGAGGGGCTTTGGGCAGCTTCCAAAATCGTTTAAATACAACAACAGCGCAGTACAAAGTCAGGAAAGCCAATCCCCAAAGCAATACTCTTGTTGGATAAAACACCACTATGAGCCCAGCCAAGAGAGCTTTTAATGATGAGATCCCATTTTTCCACTTACGCAAATCACCAAACACCTTCCATGCATTGACGAACACACCAAATACAGCCTTCAATCTTTCAAAATTAGCCTTAGCTCTTCTCATACTCCACATTTGAGCATCTGCATCCAACATGCATTCCACAACTTCTTTCCTTAATGGCGGTTCAGTTCGAGTCAGCCTCATCGATAAAATGTCAACAGCTTGTTGCCTTAAACTGTCAAGCTGATAAACAGACAATGGGAAAATAATGTGCATTTTGGGAACCAAAGGCCGGAAGTAAGACGTATATAAAGCTTGAAGAGATGGGCATATAAATCTGATCGACAGTTGAAGTTCTCCCATTTTCTTAATTCCAGTTGGTTGCATGGCTATAATTGGATATGAATATGAGTAAACCTTATCGGTTGTAAGAGTAGACAATCGAATCCTTAATTTCCCAATTTTCGGATCTTTGGGACCAACAAGCATTCCTTCACCATGAAGATGACAGTTATCAAAAATCCCAATAGTAAGAACCGAATATGGTTCATAAATGTCCCAAGCATATTGCTCGTTCCATTTTGGAGCAAAAGTGTCAACAGCTGTTCTTGTTCTTATCCATTTCGGTCCATATTTTGCAACACAATAAGCATCAGTGGTTCCACGTCCGTTTCTTGACTTCATCGGAATCAAACCAGTAGCACCCAAAATACCCAATTCCAACAACCCAACCGTTCCCGGCCACAATTGCTTAAATGTTGGTCGGAAATCGCTGCTGACATGAACTGGTTCATCAAAAACATGATAGCCGCCATCTAAAGACACTTTCATACTAAGTTTAGTTGCAAATTTTGCATCTTTTGCCTGTCCTGATCCTTCTGCTACAACTTGTTTAAGATCATACCATTTGGCACCCACTGCCTCAGGTAAATTCCTTTTGGAAACTTTCGACAGAGGAATCTCACACTTTCCAAGAGTGACTTCAGTTTTGTCTTCCTGTTTTTCCACCACTGTCAAAATCAATGATTCAACAAACGGCTCTGCTGCAACAAACATCAGATCTTCACCCCATTTCGGGTTCAAACTCTTGTTCGACGAAACCCTTGTCTTCAAACTGACAAACCCAAGATTCGCCTTGACATAAACTTCTGGTGTCTTGTTTTTCGACACTAAATCCTGTCCTTCAACGATACTGACTCTAAGATACCAAAGTTTAGGTTGCATATAAACCTGAGACCGAGTGTTCACGATGCTGTCGCCATGAACAATCGTTAAATCTGAATTCGTAGCATTGGGAAACGCTTCATCAGCTTGTGTTCCGACCCAGATAGCCAACATCAATTCCCCCATGCCTAAAGAAATCCCGGTCTTGTCGTCTAATTTATACCATTGCGGCGCCAGAGGACTGTCCGGTGGGACACGTGTCGGAATAACAGATATGTTAAAGCAAATCTTGCCAATAAATTCATCATTGGGCAAAGCTCTTTCTCTCACGACAATGTCCATAGTTGATGTCTGAATTCGTTCTTTTCGAAAAGCAAACACTTCGTTCCAATTTGATTTATTTCCCAAGTAGGCTGTTCTTCCCTTGTAATTCCCAACCGTAATTTCAACAAATGGGTCACAATTGCCAAGAGCAGCGTTCCATGGCAACTCTTTGACTTTGACCACTCTGACAAATAAATAGTAGGTCTCTTCGACAAGGTCGCGCGACGATGTCAGCCTGTCAGGGCCAGAAATTCCAGTCACTCTCCCTTTGCTAGTGTTTGGTTTGATCTCCTTCAGAGCAAAGTTTTGCGCCATTGCTCTCAAACTGCAGAAATTTTATAGACCGTCAAAAAATTAGAACATAACGTGACAAGCAAGAATTGGTTTTGACATGCACTCGAT
Organism: Corchorus capsularis; assembly: GCA_001974805.1. Lineage (NCBI taxonomy): Eukaryota > Viridiplantae > Streptophyta > Magnoliopsida > Malvales > Malvaceae > Corchorus > Corchorus capsularis. The sequence continues at coordinate 79,953 of AWWV01014531.1, read as the reverse complement.
TTCAACAATAGGTGGAAAAACTGGAAATAATATCATCAGATATACATATATATATATGTCAGGAAAACGCTAATAAAGGCTAAATTTTTTTTTTATGAATTGACAATTTAATAACTGGTTTAATATGCAAAGATATGCTGAAAATAAAGGGGAGATAATTTTGTTCTTACGTTGTTGATAAAAACTGATGATGAATCGGCTTCCTCTCTGCTCGTGCTCTTCTGATTAGAAAAAACAGAGAAATTGGGTTGTTACTAATTTAGCATAGAGAGTAAACTTTTTTTCTTTTGCAATTCAAGAAGATTTAATTATAAATATATGACACACAAATAACAGAACATAAAAATTATACAATCAAAAGTACAGTGAATTTCTTACCTCAAGAAAGAAAAGAAAAACAAAGGTTGAAGGAGGCAGAAATTGCTTACAGTGGAGGCTGTCGTAGGGTTCTTGATAATTTATAGGACTTAAACCCTCACACTTATGGAAAGTTTTCATATAATTATTTTTTTAATAAAATTAAGAAAATTATTAATATAAATGTAACTTAGTAAAATTGCGTCAACTCAGTAAAAAACATATCTATAAAAAATAGCTACGTCAACATAGTAAAATTGCAATTCTTTTTTTTACTTTTTATTTAGGTAAAAATTGCAAACTTTTATAAATTCTAAAATGCATAAAACACCCTTCGCTTAGTAGTTTATAATATAGAACTTGTTAAGCAGGCTGTTGAGAAAATTTTACTCAAATTTGACTAAAGAAACATACCAAAGAAGAGGATAAAGTACAGAACAGAGAAACTTTTAAGAGTACATAATCATTATATTGTCAATATTTATTAAACTAGAAATGCTGGTATTGTTAGCAAATGTCATACAGCCGAGTTGATAATACAAAAGATACAAGTTTGCATGTAGCAAATAGAAATGTCTGCTTATATATATCCTTAATATATAACTGGCATACATGAAAATTTATACTTGCTGGAGGATAAAACCGTCCCTATCTGGTAAATATTGAGAGCTCAATCTACTGATAGTAGGGCATATATCGCATTGGCCTCCTGAATCTAGGAACTTTCCTGCAGTGCGTTTGCGAAGGGTAGAAAATATGGTAAGAAAGAGGAGATGATGCAATCTGTGGAGCAAAGAAGAGCAGATGCACCAAGAATTAGAAACATACCCGAACCCGTAAGGAGAGTAGAAATAAGGAGGCACGTAGGGCCTCCTGGACCGATAGCCCATATAAGGATTGAAACGCCTTGGCCGGAACTGCTTCATCCCAGGAACATTGGTCCTTTTAGGCAAAACCTGAATATCACATGGAATACCCACATTTAGAAGAAAATTGGTACTGAGGCAACTGCAAAGCCATAGGTATTATCAGGATCACCAGGTTTCATCCTCTTTAGTAAGAGCAAGTTACTTCATACTTATTTTGCAAGGAAAATGTGTTACCTTCAACTGGCGGCCATGTAATTCAGATTCATTCAGCAGGAGGGCCTCTTGAACAGCTTCTGCTTCCAGGAACTCCACATAACCAAAACCTTTTGGTTGGCCATACTTGTCGGTGAGAATTGTCACCCTGTTTACTGTGCCACAAGATTGGAAATGCTGCTGTACTTCTTCGGGCGTACATGCATAATCAACCTGGAAAATAAAAATTAACCAGAATTTTCAAAGAGAATGTGAGTCAAAACAGTAACAAATGAAAGCTAGGACTCCGTGCTTGATTATCATGATGTTGTCTCCTTAAACACAATATTATTGACCTTTTCCAACTTTGAAATCCAGGCAAGTCATATGGAGGTATTCTAATTTCGCTTGTTATATGGCTATCAAATCTTCTGGCTCTCAAAATTTTCTTTCTTTTTCAGCAATGCCACCACTGAAATCCTACTAGCTCAAACTCATTGAGCACTCTCCATAAATTATTATATATCAACCGATGCTTTTAGTGAATTAGAGCTATTTAACATGTCTACTGAGCCTCAACAAAGCACCAAAACAGGCACACCCCGAACTGCAGTTTGACAAAAAAATTACCTATGGATTATGTGGGAAGCAACAGTAACTCAATACATTCCCTACTTGTATGTATCATATGCATTACTATCAAAGATGCTAATTGTTCATTTTCTAGTACTTGTATTTATTAATAATGCCAAGTGATATTAAGGCAGTAAAAACATGAAGACACCTGAACATTTCCAAAAAAAGGTTCATGTAGAAGCTCAATGAGATTCCAAGAAAGAAAGTAACTTTTCGATGAAGAAAGGAGTTGTTTGTACACTTAATATGCACTCTCAAAAAATTGGATAGTTCAAGTTAAACAAGCCTTCTGAAACATGCTACTAAAGTTGTTGAATCAAAACCTTAGATGTGGAACCACAAAATGTGCAAGGAAGAAAATATTACAGTAGAAAACCCACAGATTAACAGACATTAAAGATATCTATCGGGAAAAGGTTTTCTTCTTTCAAACTCTCAAATAAATTTTGGAATGACAAGGTTATGATCCTTTCAGCTGAACCAAGAATTGTAAGAGTTTAATCGTATATAGGAAATCCCCAAAGAGAATTTATGCAGCCAGTTCTTCAAAGAAAGGAAATGTAGCAAAATGTATTTTCTCAAATAAAAAAAGAATAATCACAGAAAACAACTTAAAGAGCAAACTAATAAAAGAACTCACAGAAAATTTTGCTTCCACAAATAACAGGCAAACAAGAAATTAAGCCTACACAGGATGCGAACAAATGCCTCTCACCACATCAGCCAAAAAGACCACAAATCTGTGAGGCTCCATTGACTACCACCATCAGCTACGAGGTTCTTGAACTTAGATTCCCTATGTTGACTTGCCTTTTCCTCTTTGAAAGCAGCTATTAACATCCATTGCAAGTAGAAGTTGAAGCATGTTAAGTCACATGCTACTTCCATCCATCCCCTCCAAACAAGCACAGAGACACCTTTCCGGGACAGGTGTCTAATGCTTTTCATCTCCCTCATTTTTTCACATATACATTTTCCTCATGAACCAAATAAGCTAATTGATATTTCATTCATACTGATATTTTTCTCATCTACTTTTTTCTTTTCTTTTCTTTTCTTTTCTTTTACTTCTTTTTTTGTCTGCATTTTTTCCCATTCAACATGTCCTTCTATTACTTTTTTTTTTCCTCCATGAAATATTTGAATTTTCCCCTCAAATTATCACCTTTTTTTTTCCCTCGTGTTTCCATTTTGAGATTTAGTATACAAATCATTTTCACTTTCTTTAAGTACAAGGCTGTTTAAAATAAAGTAGCATTTGGCCCACCCTCAAAAACAATGTAACTATTCCAGCGATAACATACAGGGAACTTGAGGAAAATTAACAACCCTGCGATCATAGTAAGACATAAAGGTCAAACCATGATTCTATAGCTTTAAAGTACCCAAACCTTATCCAAAGTCATTAAGAATTGAAGCCATTTAGTTAATCTATAAAAGACGAAAAAGAAGAAAAAGAATTGAATGCAGATGTTATAAATAAGCATAACTATAAATAAATGAAATAAGCATTTAGAAATAAGCCCTCAAAAACGATGCAGACTATGCATAGTTGAAGCAAGAATTTTTAGTGAGAAAGCAGTAACATGTGGAACATGCAGATGCTATTTGGAAAAAGCAAATTTGTAAAAATATGCAAATAAAAGGACATTGTTTTCTCACATTGCCAACAAAAACTGATCGTGAATCTGCTTCCTCTCGGCTTGCCTGATTAGCTGCTGCACTAGCAGGATCTGTGTCAAAGGGGAAAATGCTAGTTTTAGCTTAAGATCAGATCAGAATTCAAAAATTTCTAATTTTATAAAATCTTGACATAGATCAGCCCTTTCACTGTCCTTCACATATAGATAAAATTGAAAACAGAGTTTCTTTATCCAAATTGTGATTTCTAGTATGAATTCGCCACTAAAACCAATAAAGTGTTAAGTAATACAGTAAAGTGTTAAGTAATAAAAAAAAAAAAAACAAAACTACTCCATTTACATTTTCACTTTACAAAACAATTTTGAAGTTTCAGCATCAATAGATACATCCAATTCAACAAAAACAATAAAAATCCACAGAATCAAAACCTAAAACCCTTAAATCATAGCTGTCGAATGAAATTAAAACCATATAAAAATACAAAAAGAGAGACTAAAAACGAAAAAAGAAAAAACCTTGAACAGCACCCATTTCCTTCTCAACCTTGGCCTGCATTTCCCGGAGAGCTGCCGCTTCATCTTCCATTTCCTTCAACCGTTTCTTCATCTCATCCAATTCCTAACGCAATAAAAGAAAATATTAATACCAACTTAAACGGACATGCTTCAGCTAGGGTTTTAAATCTTTATTCTCATTTATTTACCTGGACGGCGTCGTCATCGGCGGTGGACATGTCGACATCGGCGTTGTGAGGGTCCAAGTCACCTTCCATCTCTCCTTCGTCGGGGATTTCACCTCCGTACACCTCATGCTCCTCTTCCTCCATTTTCCTCCCTTCTCTGTTTGTTTTTGATTCTTCTAGAAAGTTTCTGCCAACTCTGTTTCTTTCTATAGTGGATAACTAAATATACATGGATCCAAGCATCAACGTTGGCCCGACCCGAGGCCCAGTGTTCTGCAAGGCCAATGAGCTGCCTCCTTGAGAGTTGAGAGTTGAGAGACCTACTATAACGTCGTCGTTTAAGGCCTACTTCAATTTTGTCCACCTTTTATTATATTAACTCAAAATAAACAAAAATAATTCAATCAATGTCTCTATTAATTAGTAAATTTATTTGAGAAAGCGTGAATGTTTGTTATTTAATAAATGGATTGAAGTCTAATTGTAAATTCAAATCAAGAACTAAAAAACGGAATTCACAATTCACAATGTAGGTATTATAATCCAATTCACATTGTTTGGTGTTTGGTTCCAAAGACCAAATCTACCATGGAGAATTCACAATGTACATCTATACTATACTAGTTTTAACTATCACGTGCGTTGCACGTGGCGCAACATGTTTAAATAAAATATTCATATGAAATTATGATAACATTTCTATTAAATTATGATAATTACACTCAGGGGTGGAACGTAGACAATGGTTGGGAAATTTTATAAGAGGGTTATCAAAATTTCATAGTATGTAGATCAAAATTTCATAGAGATATTAACAAAATTTCATAATGAGGTAATCAAAAAAAACTAAACTATGAAAATTTGATAACCTTCATATGAAATTTTGATATCCTCACTGAATTTCGATATCCTCCTTGAATTTTGGTATCCTCCTTGAAATTTTGATTACTCCGTCATAAAAGTTCAATAACCTTCCTAATTTGGTAACCATACTATGAAATTTTGATAACCTCTCCAGAAATACCACTATGAAATTTTTGTAATCACATTTTGAAAATTTGATAACCTCTTTATGAAATTTTGATAACATCTTTATAAAATTTTGTTGACCTCTCTATGAAATTTTGATAATCACATTATGTAATTTTGATAACCTCGCTTTGAAATTTTGATAACAACACTATAAAATTTTGATAATCTTCATATAAATTTTGATAATCCTATCTTTATGAAATTTCGATAATCACTCCATGAGATTTGATAACCTTCTATCAAATTTTGGTACTCCTTATGAAATTGAGACTTTTATAACCTTCATATGAAATTTTGATAACCATACTATAAAATTTTGATAACCTCCCGATGAAGTATTAGTAACCTTCAAATGAAATTTTGTTAACCACACTATGAAATTCATATAACCTCACTATGACATTTTGAAATCTGTTTTTATAACCTTTCTATAAAATTGTGATAATTAACCACCCTATGAAATTTCAATAACCAACCTAAGAAATTTTAATAACCTGATCCTATGAAATTTTGGTAACCACTCTATGAAATTTTGGTAACTACACTATGAAATTTTGGTAACCACACTATGAAATTTTGGTAACCACACTATGAAATTTTGATACCTCCTCATGGAATTATAATAACCATCTTATGAAATTTTGATAACCACATAGAGACAAGAAAATCAAAATCATAATATCACATTTTCCAATTGAACAAAGTGAATGCCGCAAAACATTATATAACGAAGAGATGGAGCTTCACTAACAATAGTATTGTACGTGTTAGTGTTAGTGTTAGTTTATTCTTTTTATTGACATTTAAAAATTGAAATTAAAAGTAAAATATTAAATTCATATAATGGAATAATCTATGATTAAAAAAATAATGGAATAATTAAAAATATTATTTAGTAATGGAAATTTAGAAATATGTTTTGAAAAAAATGGTACAATTGGAAATATGTTTTAAAAATAAGGGCACAATTGGAAATATGTTTTAAAAATAAGGGCATAATCGGAAAACATAAAGTTTCCCCTTATTCGTATTTTTATATATAGTATAGATATAAAAGTACGAATAAGGGGAAACTTTATATTTTCCAATTGTAACCTTATTTTTAAAACATATTTCCAATTGTACCCTTTTTTAAAAACATATTTCTTAATTGCCATTACTAAATAATATTTTTAATTATTCCATTATTTTTTTAATCATAAATTATTCCATTATATGAATTTAATATTTCTCTTAATTTCAATTTTTAAATGTCAATAAAAAGATTAAACTAACACTAACATTAACACTAACACGTACAATACTATTGTTAGTGAAGCTTCATCTCTTTGTTATATAATGTTTTGCGGCATTCATTTTGTTCAATTGGAAATTGTTGAATTAGAAGAGTAGGTGATATTATGATTTTGATTTACTTATCTCTATGTGGTTATCAAAACTTCATAAGATGGTTATTATAATTCCATGAGGAGGTTATCAAAATTCCATAGTATGGTTACCAAAATTTCATAGTGTAGTTACCAAAATTTCATAGGATCAGGTTATTAAAATTTCTTAGGTTAGTTATTGAAATTTCATAGGGTGGTTAATTATCACAATTTCATAGAAAGGTTATCAAAAAGATTTCAAAATGTCATAGCGAGGTTATACGAATTTCATAGTGTTGTTAACAAAATTTCATTAGAAGGTTACTAATACTTCATCGGGAGGTTATCAAAATTTTATAGTGTGGTTATCAAAATTTCATATGAAGGTTATAAAAGTCTCAATTTCATAAGGAGTACCAAAATTTGATAGAAGGTTATCAAATCTCATGGAGTGATTATCGAAATTTCATAAAGATAGGATTATCAAAATTATATGAAGATTATCAAAATTTCATAGTGATGTTATCAAAATTTCAAAGCGAGGTTATCAAAACTACATAATGTGATTATCAAAATTTCATAGAGGGGTCAACAAAATTTTATAAAGATGTTATCAAAATTTCATAAAGAGGTTATCAAATTTTCAAAATGTGATTACAAAAATTTCATAGTGGTATTTCTGGAGAGGTTATCAAAATTTCATAGTATGGATACCAAATTAGGAAGGTTATTAAACTTTTATGATGGAGTAATCAAAATTTCAGGGATGATACCAAAATTCAGGGAGGATATCGAAATTCAGTAAGGATATCAAAATTTCATATGAAGGTTATCAAATTTTCATAGTTTAGTTTTCAAAATTTCATAAGAGGGTTATCAAAATTTCATAGTATGTAGATCAAAATTTTATAGGGAGATTAACAAAAATTTCGTAATGAGGTAATCAAAAAATCATAGGGATCTTATCAAAATTTGTAGTTATCAAGATTTCATAAGAAAGTTATCAAAATTTTATAGGGTGGTTTATTAAAATTTTATAGGAAGATTTATCAAAATTTCATAGCGAGATTATCACAATTTTATAGTGTGATTATCAAAATTTTAAAGTGTGATTACTAACAATTCATATGGAGGTTTTTAAATTTTTATAAAGTGGTTATCAATATATCATATGGAAGTTATCAACATCTCATAGTGTTGGTTATCAAAATTTTATTGGAAAGTTACCAAAATTTCATATTGAGGTCTTCAAAATTCCTTAGGGAGGTTAACAAAATTTCATAAGAAAGTTAAAATAAATTATAAAAAGATTCTTGAAATTCAATAGTATGTTATTAAAATTTCATAGGAAGGTTATCAAAATTTCATAATGGGATCATAAAAAATAGTGTAATCAGGGGCAGATCTTGACGCATGAGATTGGGGGGCCAGATTGAATACAACATAATTTTTTTTTGGGGAGGAGGGGGGCAATTTAAAATTTTTCCATAAATTATATGTAAATATATATGTATTCTTTTGGCAGGAATGTAAATGTATATGTACAATAAGGAAAATTTTAAAATTTTGGGGGCCCCCAACCATTGTTTACGGTCCGCCCCTGAGTGTAATTATCATAATTTAATAGAAAGGTTGTCATAATTTCATATGAATATTTTATTTAAACACATTGCGCCACGTGCAACGCACATGATAGTTAAAACTAGTAAATACAAAATGTGGTATAAATATACTTTATTCCACCTCATTGCACACTTAGGGACTAGGATAGTAATTAAGTTCTATTTAACCCACAAATGATTAAATGGTTGAAGTCCTAAGCAGCTTCCACCCCAATAGAAGTGAAAATACAAGTTCGATCCCTATAAGTACAACCTTACACACTCCCAATCTGGAAAAAAGAAAGGTCTCAAGCCAAAATGGTCTGGCTTTACCTTTATTAAGTTCTATTCAAAAATACAAAAAGCATATACATCATAGTATTTAATATTGTGGAGCTATATGGATGGATGGATTTGATGTTTATTAAGTTCTATTCAAAAATACAAAAAGCATATACATCATAGTATTTAATATTGTGGAGCTATATGGATGGATGGATTTGATGTTTATTAAGTTCTATTCAAAAATACAAAAAGCATCTACATCATAGTATTTAAATTTAATATTGTGGAGCTATATGGATGGATGGATTTGATGTTTATTAAGTTCTATTCAAAAATACAAAAAGCATATACATCATAGTATTTAATATTGTGGAGCTATATGGATGGATGGATTTGATATCATGACATGACTGTTTCGGATTTCGGAGGAGGCTCAGCCATATAAGCTTTAATCAAAGGCTTAACCTTTTCAACGGTCTTAATGATCCCCCAAAACATGAGACGATATATAACAACCATGCCAAACAAAATGGCAATGTCAACCCATTTAGAATATCCCATTTCCACTTGCCAATAAGTTCTCAAAATTTCATCACCAGTTATAGTGGGAGGTCCCCCTGCTTGGTTGTTGGGAAAAGTCAATCCTTGGAATTCATTCTTGTAAAATCCTTGATTTGCATACTTGTGAAATGCAATGTAGTACATGGGGTACCTCCAAAATGGCTTAGGAAGATCGTCCGGTAACCGGAAAAAGCCTCCGTTTAACATCATCACGCCTTGGATACCGGCTCCCGTTATGATTCCCATGAGAAAATCTGGAACTATACTTGCAACAGTCATCATTAAGCTCTCAACTAGCATCATGCAGGTGAAAAGCAATATGACGAAGTAAGCAAAATGTTCAATACTCTTTTGAAGTCCAACTAAGTAGTAAGCTAGAGCTCCAGGGACTAAAGAGATTATGAACAAATAAGGGATTGATGAAAATGTGTTTCCAATGACAAATGCCCCAACCCCATAGTGTCCATTCAATCTTTCCCGTCCAAATATCTGAATTTTGATCATGATCAAGAAAAATGTCAAGGCAAAATCATGATAATTAATTACTAATGGAAAAAACAGAACTAGTTATATAATTATATACCTTCATGTCCTCAACAAAAGAAGGGAATCCACCTATTGCCATGAATGTCAAGAATGCTGCAACAAACATGAGCATGGAGCCTCTAGCTTGAATTGAGCCATAGGTTAAACCAATATCATAGAAGATAGTCCCAACACATAAACATAATGCAATGTAGATTGCAAGGCGAAGCCAGTAATAGCCCAAATCGCGGTACATATTAACGAATGATCTCTTTGTAAGAACAATGCTTTGGGTTATGAAGCTTGCTTGACTTCCCTTCTTCTCTAGAGGTCCTCCTTTCTGCAAAAACAAACAAATGTTCTTACAATTAGTTAGAATTACGTTTTGTTTGGTTAAAACCTTAAAAAATCCAAAGTTCAAACAAGGCTTGCCTGTTGGGATATCTTGAGAACATGTTGCTCAACTTGCTTGCATATGTCTGATGATTTATATGACTTAACGAGAGTTTCGATTGCTTTCTCAACATTAATGCTACCTTGTCCTTGTTCTATGTCCTACTCAACATCAACAAAACAATTAATCTTGTTAATCCCTAACTTAATTACTTTGGCTGCAAGAAAAAGTAGAAACAGATATATACTTACTTCATCAAAGTCTTTGTTGATAGTTCTAAGATAGTGATCTGACGGGTTCCTCAAAGATGGACATGGAAAGCCATTTGTGGCAAAAAACTATATGGAAACAAGATTAATGTCATCAATTAATGTAAGATTAAACCCAATCCAAATATATCCAAAAGATTGCTTGGGATTCAAGTTACCTGCTCTGCCATTGAAACAGGACCAAAGTAGACAGTTTTGCCAGAGGAAAGAAGGCAAAGATTATGGAAAAGCTCAAAAACTTCACTGCTAGGCTGATGAATCGATGCAACCACAGTTCTTCCATCGCGGCGAGCAAGTTTAACAATGCGACTCATGACATGGAAAGATGCTGCACTGTCAAGTCCACTAGTAGGCTCATCAAGAAACAGAAGCTTTGGCCTTGTTAAGATCTCAATGCAAATGCTAACTCTCCGCTTCTGTCCGCCGCTTAGTCCTTTGCTGCTCCACCCTCCAATTCTTGTATCCATTGAACTCTGCAATCCCATTTCTCTGATTGTCATTTCAGCTCTTTCCTTCTTCTCAGATTTGGACATGGAGTCTGGCAATTGAAGCCGTGCTGAGTAGTAAACAGCTTCCTTTACTGTTAATGTTGTCATTAGGGTATCATCTTGAGTTACATAAGCCTAAATCAACAACAAACAAAAAGGGCATTGCTTAATTAATTAGTTAGAGATTAATTTTCAATAACTTGTTTAAATGCTAATTTAATTACATTTTATTAATTTTCTTACCGAAGTTCCAAAAGCAAGCTTTTCCTTTCGACCATTAATTAGGATCTTCCCAGTTTGTTGTATATTTGAACTTAGTCTTCCTGCAACGAATTATATACATGCATCAGTTCTCTTCTATGACTAATTTTATTTGAGTCAGATCTTATTATAAAAAAAAATTTATTAAATACTATGAAGCTGCAACTTTTAGACCAAGTCAAATGAAATTAACTAAACGTTTCCTTATTTTGTCTGGTATGATTGGCTGTAAGCAATAAATTTATGCCTAGTACGATTTTTGATTAATCACCAAGATATTTCAAAACAATTGAAACAAGTCAGTGTAACAATCATGAAGGAATATTTTAGATAACGTGGAGCCAAATGTGGGGAAAAAATTCAATTGTATTTATTGATTTGACTATATGGTGGCTTTGTTTTTTTGTCAGAATTTGACTATGGTGGCTGACAGGGGAGAGTTTATCAAATTAAGGTTTAGTTAACTGGTGCACTCATGCACCAATTAGATATAAAATCCAAGAGAATAATGTATTAAAAAAGTCTAATGATTGTATAAAAGTGGATATAAAATTGCTAAATAATAATTGTTCATAAAAGAAAGAATTTGTATGTCAAAACTACGTTCATACCAAATAAAAGATGAAAAATCATTATGTTTAGTTTTTTATGTCAAGAAAAATTTTTAAAAATAATTTATAATATTTTCTAAAATCTTAACAGGGTATCAAAACTTAAAATTTACCCTTTAAAAAACTATAACATTTATAGTTGGGGCTAAACCTTATTAAAATTGTTTATATTTTTTTTTTCTAAAACCCTAAGATAATGGGTATCAAAATTTAAGATTTACCCTTAAAATTTTGGATAAAATTTTATTTGAGACTAAACTTGGTGAAAAGTATTTAAATATTTTCAAAAAATAAAACCTATATATAAAAGAAATATATTTTTTCTAGACTCTAGAGGCATTATAGTCATAAGTAAAAGTAAAACATGTCTCATCATTACACTTATAACATGTCCCAAAACTTTTTGTTGGGTTTTGTGACTTAACTTCTGCCAATTCAGAATTGGTATTGGCCATGGAAATTATGTTTTTGTTTGAACTATAATTGAACTTTATCAACTAAATACAGCGAATGATTTATAATTAATTCCAACTATTTCCAAGTTGCCAACATGCCTAGTTAAATGAAACTAATTAAATGTTTCTTATTTTGTCTAATATGATTTGCTGTAAGCAATAAATATATGCCTACTTGAGAAATCAAACACGATTAATTTGATTAATTAATTAATAAATCACCAAGATATTTCAAAACAATATGTAAACAAGTCAGTGTAACGATGAAGTTATCAATTATCATGGAGCCAAATGTGATGGAGCCAAATGTGGGAAATAATTTCAATTGTATTTTTCTTATACTAGTGGGCTAGTGGCTGAGAGGCGAGAGCCATATTCAAATTAAGAATTCACATTGGCCATGAAAAAAAATGTTTTTGTTTGAATTGAACTACTTGGACTTCATCAAACTAAATACAACGAATGATTTCTAATTAGTGAATTTCAAGTTTGCCAACATGCCTAGTTATAGGAGCAGAGCAACTGGAAGAAGGAAACTTCTTCAATGCATTGAATCTCAAAAAGTCAAAAGCCGACTAAATTTTTTAGAAATTGACTTCAACTTTAATTTAAAAAAAAAACTCTTTTAACTGAAACAACTTGAATCTCTAAATGGATGCAACATCATTTTTTTTTTATCTCAAAAAGGAATAATTATGGGATTAATTACCATTTATCCCCTAGACTTTCAATGAATACTTGGATCCGCCATAGTATATAGCTTTTCATTTGGCATATACTATGGCGGATTCAATGAATACTGCTGTACTGCATTTATAGACTTGGCCACCTTAGCTTCACAACAAAAATAAAATAAAAATTATCTCAAAAAATAAAAAAAAATGCTAGGTGGTAAACATTTGTCGCCTGAAATCTCAAATTAGGACATGATCTTTTGAAAAAATCTCAATCAAAAACCCTAACTTTAGAAAAGGTCAAAGTAAGACACCTACTTTTCAAGTAAGGTCAATTACGTCTAATTTGTTAGACCTTTTTTTTTTCAAAAATCAAAATAAAGGCTCAATTTGTTAGACTTAAGGTGTGTGTTGATCACGAGAAATTATTAGGTGGGACGGACCCACCACGTTATCCATAGGACTAACCAATAGAATTTTGCCATGTCAAATTTATTCCTTAAATTCAGGCATGATTTTAACCCAAGGTTTAGCCCCCTTTTAAAACAAAGCCTATATAAAGGGTAAGTCTCCAAATTTGAGATTTTATTGGGATAGGGTTTTAGAAAATTGATGATTTGTCTTCATATCATTGGTTGGTCTCATAGATGACGTGGTGGGTCCGTCCCACCTAATAATTTCTCGTTGATCACGCGTAATCAGAAATATGTGAACAAATGAAATGATGACACGTGTCAATTTTTCTGATGTCATACCAGCACGTCATTTAAAATTAATGACATGTGTGAATTGAATTGTGATGGGCAACCCATATTTTATTATATATTAAAACTAGTACTAGTATTTGGCTTTACTCAAAAGGGTCAAGAACCTATTCGAACTTCTTCATGAGAATTTTCTGAAAGCTCGGACCCCAGCCACATCTGTATATAGCTTTCGAAAATGGGATGTGGGTTGTCGGATTTCTTTATCTGGGCTTCTTTGTAACTTTTTTTTCTTTTTCGTTAAGAAAGATTAATTCATTCATTCCAAAGTCCAAACTAAGGAAAAGGTTTATTCCTATTCTACCAGCCAAAAATTCTAACAGAAATGCAATCCGGGGGATCACAATTCACAAGAGAGTTTTCCTGGTAATATTCCCTAAGTTAGTAAAGCTTATTGGTGAAGTTATTGCCTTCATTATTAAGGGACTTGCAATCATTTATTTAAAATAATAACAATGAGCTAATAATAAGTACGGTCAAGTCAAGCGAGAGACGAATTATAAGATCAACTGCGCCATTTGTTTTTCTCTATCAGTCTATGACCCCCACCTCCTTTACATGTTCATTTGAACATGGTTCCAGTCATTAATTAAATTTGTGCCAGCTTAAAATAATTTTCTAAAATTAACATGCAATAAGTTAGGATTGTAGTATAATTGTAGGAGAATATCTAAGTTCACACAATTTTAGCAGCTGAAACAATGACCAGCCTGATTAAATAGTTTCATGTAGTAATAATAATTTATCATGACAAACAAAACAATATGCAAATCAGCCACAATTTTCAGATATGTTTTGTGACATAAATTCAATGGACGAAATGATAAAAGATGAACACATGTCCAACAAGAACAATATTCGGGCTACGCCGCAACCTATTATCCATTAACTTCTTTGGGGCTTAGGCAAGACAAAAATTATGGGCTTTGACCCAACAAGAAGTACAATACTGCATGTTATTAAGACCAACATATTTTGAGTCAAACTATCAGACCAAATGGCCTATTAGCTCAGTTGGTTAGAGCGTCGTGCTAATAACGCGAAGGTCGCAGGTTCGAAACCTGCATGGGCCATTTTGCACTCTTTTTTTGTATCTTTTCTTTCTGTTTCGTTTCTTTTTTCTTTCTGATTTCTGAATTCTGAAAACGTCGAAAAGTCAGAAGTGATGGCCGGTTGACGGTTGTTCAAATCTCAAAAGGAAAGCTGGCACAAAGATAGAGGTTTGTTCTTTCTTCTTTTTTTTTTTGGCTTCTTGAAAAAAAAAATTGAATTGCATAAACCAATGATTTATGAATAATTAAATGAACAAGGAGACAACTCAGGCCGAAACATACGCACACTCCCCACGCCACTGACACCGCATCCCACATTCATTCTATTTATTTTCCTTTATTTTATTCACTTACATTTACATTTTTCACCTAAATTTATCTTCCATCTCCTACACCTCCACCCCACCTTCTACCTATACTCCTTCACCAATCTCTTCATGCCACATCATCATCCCTCCCTTTTATTTGATCATCATATCATGTCTTTTTCTTTCTTTTTTGGTTACAACCTCATGTCCTTTTGTATTAACATGAAGGAAATTTTCAAGATTTATGTAGATCTTAATTAATTGTGATTATGATGATGATTTTGGTGAATTTGACTAATCTTGGCTCTAAAAATTCTCCTTTTATTCTCATAATCATAAAACTTAAAGGGGCGTTTGGTTAGGATCACCCCCTAAATCACTAGTGATCTAAGATCACCAGTGATGCAAGATCATCGGTGATCAAAGATTACATGGGTTTATGGTGGTAATCCAGATCACCCTGAGAGGGGTGATCAGGGGGTAATCCGGATTACCACGCTAAACCAAAAAATGTAACCAAACGGGGTGATCTGAGATCACCTGCCAAGATCACCACAGGTGATCAAAGATCACCCCCCAACCAAACACCCCCTAAAAGTTTAAATTCAGCTTATATACTATCACTTAAATCGATAAATAATTGAATTTTTAAATCTTCTTCAACTCAAGAATGTAATGAGTCTCATCATTCGTCATTAGGATGAATTGGTCCATTGTATTTGTAGGTGAGAGTGAGACATGTGCATATGAAAAGGTATAAAAATCGATATGTATATATACATATATTTATCTTTTGGATTATTAGTATACAAAAATTTTCTAGTAAATGCAAAATATAAAAAGTAGTTACTCACCTAACTCCAATCACTTCATGCTCCATGTTAATTAAGGAATAATAACACTACATCTACATGAAATTAACAACATATCAAAGTTTATTAGATATTAATTTTGATTACATTAATCTTTTTCATATTTTATCTAATAAGATAATGTTAGATTTTGAAACTCATAAGTCCTAAGTCATAAAAATGTTAACTTTGAATTAAAGATAAAAATTGATAGCCATAATATAAATATACTAATCAATCTTAAAAGAAACAAGACAAATACTTATAACATTAGTAATGATTGGTTGATTAGACGATTCAACACTTATTTTTGTTAAATAAAATCTCGAATTCAAGTACTCCCTCCCTCCCTAATTACATATCCACTCTTGGTCAACAAAGTTAAACTTTGACCCTTGTTTATAAAAAATATATAAGGCAACATAATTTTTAAAAATAACACTTATAAACTTTGAATTATAAACTTTTTAGCACATATTTTTTTAAAATTAAATTTTACATATTTTTTATAAAAAATGTTCAAAGTTTAGTGTTAGTTGACCAAGAGTGGACATCTAATTAGGGACTGAGGGAGTATTATAAACAAAGAAACTTGGCGTTTAAATTTTTTTTTTTTTGAAAGTAAATGCAAGAATTTTATTTATGCAGGAGAAGGATTACAAATATGGGCAGGTAAATAACCCTCCCAGAGCCTTGTAGCATCCAACCTACATTCTGATTTTACTAAATTATGCGCTAAGACATTTGCATCTCATTTAATAAAGGAAAAGTAAACTTCTTCAAATTGTGTCACCATAGCCAAGACATCATGGATCAATGCAGCCCCTGACCAAAAAGAATCATCACCCTTCTTTATTTCATCCAACGCCGGCCTGCTATCCGACTCTACAATCAATCTGCTATAACCTTTCTCCCAAGCTGATTCTAGTCCAAAGATAATAGCCATCACTTCTGCATGAAGAGCACTCTCCACTCCGCCAAGGTTACTAACTCCACCCAACAATATTTCATTGTTGGAATTTCTAATAACAAAGCCAAGTTGAACTCTATTATTGGACTCATTAAAAGCTGCATCACAATTCAATTTCAAAAAACCCGATGGAGGAAGACACCAAGTTGATTGAAAACGTTAATATTAGTCAGCCCATCTTCGAAATCCTTCATACAAGCTTCAATTTTCCTTATCAACGAGCCACCTAACAAACATTTTCCTTCATGCAAACAAGAGTTTCGATTAAACCATAACAACCATAAGGAAATAAGAACCAATTCGAGAGCACCACGCTGCTTGGCAAAGACACACAAATTAAGACAGAAATCTTCCGTATCCCTGTTCGAATCCATGAATGCCTCCATCCAATTTGCAATATCAGCCCATATCTGCTTAGCTAACGGACAATCAAAGAAGACATGAATCAATTTTTCCTCATGAACTCCACAGACCCAACATTCTTCTTCAACATTCAAATGTCGAGCTCTCAAAATCTGTCGAATGGGAATAAAACCATGAAACAGACGCCAGATGAAAAACTTAACTTTCGGAATAACTTTTGTTGTCCAAATTAATCTCCAAACCGGATTCCTCAATTCGGTATCATCTACATCTTGTTCCAAAAATTTCCTAGCAACATGATAAGCAGATTTAACAGAGAAGGTTCCCAAAGATGATTCCACCCATATGAGTTTATCCTCTCTACGTTTTATGCTCAAAGGAATTTCCAATATGGCCTCCACCTCATGCGGATGAAAGAGTGACCGAACCTATTCTCAAAGTCGATCAATGCAGCAACATTACTATTGTTCGGAAAATCACTCAACATGACACTTGGATGCTGAAGTGGGAGACTAGGAATCCAAGCATCAGACATAATGTGCACCGAATGACCATCTCCAATTCGCCATCTAGAGCCCATCTTCATGACCGATCTTCCCCCCACTATGCTTCTCCATACATAAGACGGATTAGGTCCCAATGTATATATTAAATTTAAATTTAAATGATTTAAATTTAAAGAAAGGTTTAAGGGTGAGTATATATTCATTCATTCATGCTATTAAAAGGATACAAATGTCAACTTTTGGTTGGATTACCATTCCCTTGCCACTAAGCCTACATCCACTCAATCCCTCCTTTATTTTCTTCCCCTTCAATGATTAATTATTAACAACACCTTCTTTTCCTTACCGTTTACACAACAACCAAAATCTTAACTCAACTTTACCAATTGTATCCCCCGCCCCTTACTGCTCTCTCTTCGCTATATTTCAGGGGGAGAAAAAACAAAACAAAACAAAAATCAGGTAGAAAAATCGAAGCTATTAGACTGAAAAAAGACTAGAACTTGAAAGTAAAAAAAAGAGAAAAAGAACAAGAGAAGAGAAAAATGGCTAGTGGAGGGTATGGAGACCCAAGCCAGAAGATTGACTATGTCTTCAAGGTAGTTTTGATTGGTGACTCTGCCGTGGGTAAGTCTCAGATACTTGCTCGCTTTGCTAGAAACGAGTTTAGTTTAGATTCAAAGGCTACCATTGGAGTTGAGTTTCAGACAAGAACTCTTGTTATTGAACATAAGAGTGTCAAGGCTCAGATCTGGGATACTGCTGGTCAAGAACGGTACTTTTCATCTTTTTTTTACTTCTGTATCTATAACTTTGCTTTTTCTAACTTTTCATGCTAAAAGATTGGTCTTTTCTTGTTTTCTATGGTGAAAAGCTTTTTGGGTTTTTCATCTTATATGCATGTGCTCCTTTTTTCTGCTTCTTTTATTAGATCTGTTGATTGTAGATTGAATTTTATAAACTTCTGTATATAGAACTGATTGCAAATGTTAAAGTAAAGATCAGAATTTTAGAATGTTACTGTGGACCGACAAGATACAGTTTAGTTAACATGATTGCATTATGATGTCTAAATACTTAGGTGATGAAAGGTTTTCAATTTCAATCAAGATTGGATATTTGATGAGATTTGATTGCTTTTAACTTGATGATGGGATTGATAGAAATTTACATGGTGCTTGATTACAATCTGGCACTCTGATGAATCTTAATGCTTTGCTTTGCTGGTGTCAACTTTTCTTTATAGATGATATTATCTCTAAGAACTATATTCATTAGATTCTTGATCTCGTTTCATTAGAATCAAATCTTGGCCTTGATGTTGAAAAATATGTGTTCTATGGTGGCATTGACTTATCTAAAGGAGTTTCGTGTTAAAAAAGTGGTTGATCAACTGCCTAGGTTGGTTAGCTTTTAATAATAATCAGTTGGTGACAGTTAAAGTAGTTCAATTCTATTCTTGACAATATGAGTAGTTAGTGATTTTGCTTCTTCTCTTATATTACATTGAACAGATATAGAGCTGTTACAAGTGCATACTACCGAGGTGCTGTTGGAGCAATGCTGGTTTATGATATAACGAAACGCCAGACTTTTGATCACATCCCTCGTTGGCTTGAAGAGTTGCGTGGCCATGCCGATAAGAACATTGTTATTATCCTGATTGGAAACAAATGTGACCTTGAAAACCAGCGGGCAGTTCCAACAGAGGATGCCAAAGAATTTGCTCAGAAGGAGGGACTATTTTTCTTGGAGACCTCAGCTCTTGAATCAACAAATGTGGAGACTGCCTTCACAACTGTGCTTACGGAGATCTTCAACATTGTGAACAAGAAGAACCTAGTTGCTAGTGAGAATCAGGGCAATGGAAACTCTGCATCCCTAGCTGGCAAGAAGATCCTTGTTCCAGGTCCAGCTCAAGAAATTCCAGCAAAGAGCAACATGTGCTGTAGATCTTGATTTAATTGGATTTATTTCCTAATATCGGTTTCTTTCTCTTACATTCTTAATAGCAATTTTTGAAGGGTGTGGTATATCTGTTTGTATATTTACATTGCATTAGTTTAGTTTGCAAGGGCAGCTAATTGATTGCATGTTTTCAGATGGGGAATAGGAAACCAAAAATTTGAAGCTGAGTTGCAGATTGCTTCATTGTTGTTTCTTAAAAGTTACTGTTATAAAATTCTATCCAGTTATTTGTTTACTTTTGTCTTCAAAAAATGGTAGCAAAGAGAACAAAAATTGCATTGCCTTCATAATTAGGTCTCAATAATGCATTTTACAGTTTTAACTTTAAGATGGCTGCCAAAATATTGACCCCTTCATTATTAGGTAATCTTCTTATATTGATTCCCCAATTTTGCTCTGAATTGCAAAAATTCTTTTATGAATAATTGAAAGCTCAGGTCTGCAGAAATGACATAGTATTCCTTAATGAAGAGAGGACTTGGTATATTCAAGCTTCTAGTGTTTGATGCTTGTCGTAAAAGGAACGAACAACTTTTATGCAATCTCTTAACTTTCATTTGTTCTTCACTGATATATCAAAGTATTACGAGTTGATAACACGTGGAGTCACCATTACGGATGAACTGTAAAAGCTGAAATGCCTCACCAAAATTGCAGTTTACAAAGGATACAGACTGACAGTATGAAATGAAATGAGCTTATCTGTGTGTTCTACTACCTATGGCCTATGGGAACAATAATTAGGCCTTTAAAATGATCAAAATACAAATGGGACCTCCAAACACTCTGAGACTTTCAACTGTTCAACGGCAGTTGGGACTTTAAGACCTTCAAATTGCTTAAGAGTAAAAATACAATCTCTGATCGGTACTTCATTGGTCGGTATCCTTATGATTACCATTAGTATCCTCTATTTTCCCTGCCTCAGCATTGTTTTCCTCTGTTGAGGTTATATTTTCACCGCTAATGTCCTGTTTTTCATCTGGCTCGCCATGGTTTTCTTGTGCCGGAGTCCCCTTTTCAGCACCCATGCATGCTGAAAGCCTTTCTTGCAGTTCCTGGCAGTCAATTGCTGTAACCATCACACTCAAACTTGCCCTACCCTTCCAGCAGCCAATGGCTATTGTTGAAGCATCCACTTGCATATGATCTGATGTGGTTTTGCCACCTGCCAAAACAGGTTAGTAAGGGAATCATGCACATCATAACTTCAAAAAAAAAACAAAAACCCTGCACATTGAATAAAGTTACTTACCTTCTCTCAAAATGATTACACAACAGCCTAACATCAAGTTTGCCGCCTTCTGACCAAACTCAGAATCAACAAAATCTGCAAATTTAATTGATTTATACTGCAAGAGATGCTTAAAATCTGCTGGAGAAGCATATAAAATTTGCTTGGTAATGTATGGGAGAATCACTGGCAACCCTTCTGATGATATCCGGAATGAACATGGTGCAGTGCTGCCTTCTCTAGATGATTGGCGCTCCTATATTTCAGAACAAAATAAATAACTTAAGAAAAGGAGCCCTAGGTCATTTGCAGTCAAAGCAGGAATAAACTCTGTTGAAACTAAAACTTTCAACAGTGGCAAAATAATGTTCATAATTTGGCCTCTCCAAAAGCAAGTTGATCATTTAACGTCTTCCTTATTGTATATATAATCGGTAAAAAGCATACTGCAAGGTTTGAAAAAGAAAATAAATATACTCACAAACATCTTCAGGCCAACGGAAGTTATCTTCAGTTGCTGTCCAACTCGAAAATTCAGGTCCAGAACATCCTTAACTGACTTGGAGACGTAATAAACTCTCTTCACATGGTTGGCATCACTGTTTCTGCTGACAAGGTGGCCACTGAATGGGAAGGATTCATCAATGCCATAAAATTCCTTAATGCTGTTTATTATAGTTTCATCTTTGAAGAAAAGAACAGGATCAACTCCTTTCCACTTGCCCTGCATCTGCAACTTTCTCTTCTCTCCAGCTTTCGCAGGATCGACTTCCTTATCAGCAGATGCTTCAGCTGTCTCAGATGAAATTGCATTTGGAGTATTATCAAGCAAATCTGGCTCTACAGCCACTTCTGACATCTTTTCATCTGCCTCTGAAGTCACTTCTGAGACCTTTTCATCAGCCTCTGAAGCCAGTTCTGAAATCTTTTCATCTTCCTCAAAAGCTACTTCATCTGTCCCATCCCCAGAACTACCTTTTAAAACATTTAATTCTTCAGTGACTTGACCTGACAAATTTTCATCACTTTTAGTTGACGAGTTCCCTTGCAAAGCAACGGACTTATCTTGAATTGCTGCAGCAAAAATAGGAACCAATTTGTAAATGTCTCATGTAGTGAAGGAATCATAATCAATAGTTTGCACAATTGAGACAGAAAATAGCATAGCTGAATAAGGAAACATCTTAATGATAGCATATAAATTATGTGCAATCCACTGAAAACTATCCATAGTGGGGGTGGGGGGGTGCTTTTTAAGTTACCTGGCAAAGGAGAAACTTTATGGAGGACAGCAATGAAAAATGCTCCTGTGTTCTGATCATGAGGCACTATCCTCATGCAATGTTCTAGTGGGAGATCAGAAACTTCTTCCTCCAAATTATCAGTAGAGGAATCAGGATTCTCAGGCTGAACTCCATTCTCGGAATTTACATTCTCACCATTCTCATTCTTCTGGATATTGTCAGTGGAATGAGAATCCACATAATTTCTACCAGAAGGGAACATGCTGGCAGCAATCCCGTTTCTACCTAACTTTCGAACATCCTTGAATGATGCTAACCATACCCCCTTATCACGTACCTGATGCACATGATAAAATTACATCACATGAGAGGAAGAAAAATGAAATATTGAAAAACCAAGTCCTCATGCAATATATTATAGGATGGTATTTATGCGAATGGTATGATTTCTTTTGG
Organism: Corchorus capsularis; assembly: GCA_001974805.1. Classification (NCBI taxonomy): domain Eukaryota; kingdom Viridiplantae; phylum Streptophyta; class Magnoliopsida; order Malvales; family Malvaceae; genus Corchorus; species Corchorus capsularis. The sequence continues at coordinate 57,334 of AWWV01014531.1, read as the reverse complement.
TCTGAGGAACCACTTTTCATGTCTACACAAGGTCTGGGAGTACATATCAAACATGACACCTTGATCATCTATCAAGTCAAACCAACTGTCAATAACTTGAGGAATAGGTATGAGACATTCTGCTTAGACAGGAGGCAGATTATATCAGACCTGATTGCATCCTAGATGCACAATGAAATGCAAAATGCATATGCACACAGCAAAATATATAAAATAAAAAAAAATCAGAATTTCTACTTGTAATACAATACCATGGCAAATTTTCAGTATAAGAGATACCCAAGAAAGGATTTAGTTAAAATGGTAACTAACCTTCCATTTTCTTAGACCTGGACGGCGGATTAACTGAGGCAGCTCATCTGAGACATCAACCAGTTCAACAGCCCCACCACATCTCCGTAAAATCTGAAGAAAATAGGAGAGTGGGGTCAAAAGGGGAAAAAAGGAATATGTTCAAATAGGATTAGACAATCCAGCCACTTTCAAAGGAGAAGACAGAGTAAGATAAAAAAAAACTAAAGAACAAAATATCATATCCAATGATAGCAAATATTAGCAGCAAAGTGTAGGAGTAACAACTCAGATCAGGGTTGCTGACAAAACATCCGTACATAAAAAATGAAAACATACAATTAGAATTTAGATTTTATCTACTAAAAGAAAACATACATGAAAAATAACAGCATACAATTGGAAGCACATATTCAGAATGGAACATCTTATCAGCTGACAGAACTGAACAACACATTCATGTTCTAGCACAGAAACCAGTTCATACAAATGGAAACACATCATTTAGCATCACTCCCATCAAAGATTAATCTTCATATTTTGACTTAGTCTTCTTTATCTCTCAGATACAATACATTACCTCAGCAACAACAGCTTCGTTTTCAACTGGATTCATTGAGCAGGTTGAGTAAACCATTCTTCCCCCAACTTTTAGCAGAGATAGACCTGCAACAATGGAAGATTAAGAGACTGCAGCATTCAGTCAATTAAAAAACCCAAGGTCTTTGATAACTGATACCTCGCATGGCAATGTGAATCTGGAGGCAATGAAGTCCATTGCCCATTCCTCCATTCCTGTATTAATGCACGGCAGATATGATCGAATGAAATATGATCTAAGTAAAAGGAAAAGGAAATAAGGAAAAGCAAGAGCAAGAAAAGACAAACCATTTACGCCAGATATCAGGAGCCTTGCGAAGAGTGCCATCACCACTGCAAGGAACATCACATAAAACACAGTCAAAGAGAAGTTGATTCATGCTCTGCTCCATTTCATTTGTTGTTTCTGAACCGTTTGGTATACTTTTGAAACGGCAGCCAGGGAAGTGTTGAGCTTCATGATTTGTGACTATCAGGTTAGAAGTGCACATTCTTTTTGTTTGGTGGATGAGAAGGTTACATCTTTGTACATCAAGATCATTTGCTAGAACCTAATCATGAAGCAGACAACAAAGAATTAATTCTGCATGCAGAATAAAGGATAGGAGTTGTTACCAGAGCAGCCCAAAAAACTACTCGAGTAATATTAAATTCTACCATTCGAAGTGGAGATGAACAAGACCAAGTAAAATCTAAAGTTACAGTGGAGACAGAGATGAATAAAAGCAACAAACCATGCCATCAGGTAGAGATCCTCCTTTTGCTGAGTGGTGTATGATCTCAAGCAACTGAAAAGTTTTTGAACCAGGTGCTGCACACACTGCACATGGGTCATGGGAGTCGCAGGAAACAGAGAGTCAGAAACCATATTTTCCAATATATTCAGATACAGCTTCTTCTTTAAAGTTAAAAGTTGAGAAAATAAGGTTTGTGTTATTTAGAAAGAAGGAAAATAATAGAAAGCTAACGCAATGAATCATAAGTTGCTTACTATCAAGTATAAAATGATCTGGACGTACATCAAGGAAGAGAGGAGGCACCTGCACCACAAACAATTGGAGAATATTAATAAACAAGAAGACCTTCCAAAACTTACCAATCACAGAACAACAAATTAGTGCATAATCAGTAAGAACTAGAAACTGAAGTCCACCTACCATGCTGACAGCCTCCTGTCTACTTATGTTTCCGATTTCAGTTTCAAGTTTCAAAAACTCATGAAACCTGAAAGTTATTCAACCAAATCATGAATAAACAAACGTGACCATATATTAATAAAATGAACATCAGTTGAGTATGTAAACATTTGAAAGTGTTCTGGACACGTGGCAGATAATATGGATGAACTTAGTAGCTGAATACAAATAATGTCTCAACACAACAAAATCTACTTTCAAATCACATCAGGTTAAGAGTAAAATGAAGGTATGTTATATATCATTTCTGTCTTTTCAAGTTAAGAGTGTAATGGGAAATTAGCCCAATAGCAAATCTGCCCTTAATTATGTACCACACAAGATAAACATGTATTCATCTATAGAGAAAACAGATGCAAACAGATAAACATAAGCATTTAGTCTATACATATAACCTTTGCATCACTTTAACCAACCCAAGTTACAAATTGGAATATTTAATATACACATCCAGGTCATAAACAGGAACCTACTGTACCAATTCATCCACCACCATATTTCAAAATCACCAAAACACCCCAACCATTTTGATGAATACATGATCAAGTAAAAATCGACTTACCTCCCAAGAGTTTGGTTTTTCCTTATCTGCATGCGCGAAAAATTTGATTGCCAGGCAAGATTATCAGGATACCAAGCCAACGGTTTGATAGGCTCCAAATCACTCTCTTCATTAGCCTACAGAAGATAATGAGCAAAGGGCAAATGACAATTACTTACTATAACACCATTAAGATTAATATACATCATGAACAAGGTAAAACTATGACACTCACTTCAGCTTGAAGAGATTTCATAAAGTCATTCTCTAACTGTGAACGAATATCCTCACAAAATTGGCTACTGCAAAAGATTAATAAAGATATTAGTATGCGGAGAGTAAATTTTACAAAGAGAACTAAAAAAAGAAGTATAATAGTAAAAGGAAAACATACGTGGCATTAATCCTGAAAGCAGCAGGCAATGGTTTTCTAAGCATTTCATTGAAAGCATCCCATTCTTCAGGTGGAACAATCCCTTGTTCCTGCCAAATTAACAAAAAGAACATAGAGCAAAAGTTACATAAGAAATTTCCATCTTCCACAAATATATATAGATGAAATGGAAGCTTAAAAAAAGTGTGTAAATTTTACTTTGTAATATTCATCAAAGGAAGGGTTTTGAGTGGCAAAAGGCTGCCAATGGTGGCTATTAGAGTTAGGGTTGTTGGGATCAGATGAAGAATCTGTTTTTGGTCGTTTCCAAACATTTTCTCTGCTTTGCTTGAAATGTTTCCTTTGAGTACGAGACCCTCTTCGACCTCCCATGTTTCCTTCTTCTTCTTCTTCCTCTGTATTGGGGGCCGCCGCCGAGGTTTTGAGAGGGGAGATGAGAGTGAGATTTTTTCTATTTCTATATGTTTTTGCTTTATTTTTCAGTCAATACAAATAAAACCATGGGCTTTCTTATCAAACGTAGCCCATTCCGTAATCTTAGTTCGAGTTCACTTCAACTGCCAGAGAGACAGTTTTTTTCTGTGATTCCCAGAAACCAGATTTTGGTCCTGTCGTGTCTGAAAATCGTGGTTGGTTCGTTACGTTGGTGGGTAGTTTACTTCACAGGCCACCCATTTGAGCTCGCTTTGGCTACGGCCCAGTAATTATCAACTTTGGGCTGAAATCAACATTTCGGCCTGCTTACTTAGAACTGAAGTTAGGTACACCATGCACTATATGTAAATTCAGTAAAATACTACTCACTAAATTACCATATGAAAGGATCTTTATGTAAAAGATGTAAAAGATTGAGTTCCATTAGGTGGAAACAGGCATATACCTCATCCGGTTTCCTTTCCAAATAAGCATATTTTGTCTCTAAAAGTCTCCATTTCGAAATTTCATAATCAAAAGATGCAATGTACATTTGAAAAAGCATGAACCGGAAACGAGTAAATTCATTTTAAGGCAGTGACTAAATCCATGCATGCCTAGTAAGTATGCATGCATCAGCCAAAACCATTCAAAATTTGTTAACGATATTGCAATTTCTTGTTTCTCAAGTTCACCCAGATATAGTAAGCTATATATTGTATATATATTGGATAATATAATTTTTCCTTCTATGTGCTTGAGATAGAAATTTGATTGCATTTATGGAATTAAAGAGAATATTCAAGAAACTATTCATATGATTTGCAATAATCTGAGGGGGTTTTTTTTTTTTTATGATGATGCATTGTATATGTAATGTTAATTTGGACTTTCTGATTCTTTATCTTGAAGCTTATATATCACTCACTCAAAGTGTTGCAGCCAAGCCATAACATATCAGCAACATTGTAATTTGTTAGAAACCTGCAGGGAGAGAAAAGGAGAGCAAGAGAAATGGAAAATCTTACTAATTTCATGAAGGTCTTTGTGTTTGTGTTGGGGAATCACCTATTCAGAACCATGTTTGGGTGCAAAGATTTTTGTTTTGCAGGGGACTCAAGTACCAAAGAAGCGGTCGCTGTTCATGGTGGAATATCAAGAGAGACTCCTCTAATCAAGCAATCAATCATACTTGCATATGTAGTTTAACGTTTCAATACAGAAGTTGGTTTCAGAACCATGTTTGGGCGCAAAGATTTTTGTTTCATGGGGATTCAAGCACCAAAGCAACGGTCACTATTCATAGTAGAATTTCAAGAGAGACTCATCTAATCAAACACCGAGTCAAGCACCATGTAAGTAATCAATGATGCTTGCATATGTGTACCGAAGTTGGTTTCCTTTTCTTTTTCTTTTCTTTCTTTTTTTTTAAATTCATATATTTAACAAGTCTTTCTTTTCTCTGGCCAAAAAAAAAGTCTTTCTTTTCTAATCAAAATCAAATTATGCTTTGCAGGTGGCTGTTAGTAACGGGCAAGTCTGGTGCAAATCGCTTGAAAGGGGGGAGGTTCGTCAGAGGGTTACCATTCATATAATGTCTAAAACAAAAGATGGGGCTTGTATTATAGCTCCAGCAATGGAAATAAATTAGCAATTTCTTACCTTTTTCTCCTCTCTTCCTGTATTTTTCATCTTATTATATGCTCATGGAAATGAAGAAATCAAAATTTACCATACTAAACTATAGAATAAGGCTGCTTTCTTGGTGCCAAAAAAAAAACTATACAATAAGGCTATTGCCCCAAAAAAAACCCCTACATAATAAGGCTTGATAATAATTGAAAGATTCGATGGAATTTTAAAGCTTTTTTTGGATGGTATCAATTGGTTTGATTGGAATTGTGTATGCACAGATAAGCAGGTTCTCCATCCCAGTCTACCAATCTGATCTAAATAGGGTACTTCATTGGTTGACATCCTTTTCCAAAAAATAAAAGATCAAGAGTTTTTTTTTTTTTGACACCATAAAAGATCAAGAGTTGGAATCAAGATTTAGCATCCAAATCTATGCTATAATTTGTCTATTATCCATCAACAATCAATGAGCTTCAATTTTTACACTGCTTATTACTATAAGCCCCGTCGATACTCCAATTGCTTGGTATTCTCAAGTAGTATCTCTCTAATGTAGTTTGCTACAGCCTTGCAGCCTTCAATTGCTAATCCCATGACATTTTCAAAGATATCCAAAGGTAACTTGGCATCCATCTGAAGAAGAGTCACTTTGTCCAACTTAGGTAAGATTCCTACAGTGACATCAGCACCTCCAGCACTATCTTCAACATAGTTCAAATCAAGTAGAGGAGTGCTATTTAGATACCCAGCACTGCAGGAAGTCACAATGTCACGCATTGGGATCCCAGCATCTGCAAGGGCTAAAGTTGCAGCATTGATACATGCAGATCTAGTTCCTCTATCCGCTTGAAGAACTTGAACGAATATATCTATCTGAGAACGAGGCATTAGATGAGTCAATATGCATGCTTCCATCGTTTGGCGGATGACGAGAGATATCTCTGTTGATCGCCTGTCACCCTTTGGTTTTCTCATTCGATCACCAGTACTGAAATTAGCCATGCTATACTCACAGCGCACCAGTGCCTGGTCATTCATTTGTTGGCTCCTATTTTGAACCTGAAAAACATAGAATACAATCAGCTTTAGACACAAGGAATTATAACAGATGATCAAATGCAAAGAAAACTAAATATAAACATCTTCATCTCATCACAAATCAAACAACAAAATTAATGAGTGCTATGAAATTGTACAATAATGTTAAGGTCTTATGATGGCAATCACATATTAAGGTCACCTCTCTAGGGCCGTACACTGCAGCAATGACTTTGGTGTTTCCCATCTCAAAAACAGCAGAACCATCAGCTTTGGCAACAGTACCAATCTCTGCACGAAGTTGTCTCATTTCCATTGGACGCCGGCCATCCAGACGGAGTCCTTCGGGGCTAACATATTCCATTTTCGCCAAACCCAAAATCAGCTACTTGAGTGTTACAAATTTTGATTGTGGTCCTTACTGAATTATAATAAAATCGAAGTATTAGCACTTTCCAGCAAATGGGGGTCATTGCTCAACAAAAAGTAAGGCAAAATTATCCATAATTTTTCGAATGAAAAATTAAACAAAGAAAAAGTTGCAACAACTCCACAGTTCCTAATCAAGTGTAATCTGGATTTAGATTATTTCAATCCATTAGTAATTAAATGAATAGTCATATGAACAATTTGACTTTATTGCATTAGTAGACATGAAAATTGAAGATTTTGAAGAAATTTTGCTGGAACTTGAAGGAATACCTACTTTCATGTTCTATGTAAAACACATTCAAGTTAAGAATGCTCAAACTTCCAAGTTCTAATCGTCCCCATGTCTTCTTGTATTTAATACTTTTGACATAATTTATTGAATGATTATTATCCCAGCCCTGCTTTGAGATTTCCCATTGCAGATAAGAAGGAAAATAACATCAAGCTTTGATTCAAAATCATGATAAACATTTAACAATAACTGACAATCCTTGCAAATGCTCAAGAAACAAAACCAAATTGGTTTACTACAATAAGATAAAAGGAAGAAACAATAAGAATGTAACTGATACAAGACAGAAGTGTGTAGGAATTATTTCTACTGGCAAGTGATATAAGAATAATTCATCTATATGAAGAAAACAGATGCAAACAGATTAACATAAACATAAACATTTAACCTACACTACATATATAAACTTTGCATCACTAATTTAACCAACCCAAGTTACAAATTGGTATAATTTATATACACATCCAGGTAATAATAACAGCTGAACCCACTGTACCAATTCATACACCACCATATTTAAAGATCACCAAAACACCCTCACCATTTTGATGAATAGATGATCAAGTAAAACTCGACTTACCTCTCAAGACTTTGATGGCTGCCAACTAAAGAATGAGAGGTTTTGATTGGTTCTTCTTCTTCTTCCTTTGTATGGTGGGTGGCCGCCGCCGAGGTTTTGAGAGGGGAGAGGCGGAGAGCAGAGCGAGATGACTTCAACAGGCCACCATTTGAGCTCGCTAATTCTTAATAGGCGCGGCCCAATATATATCAACTTTGGGCTGAAAACAATATTCCAGCCTGCTTACTTAGAATTGAAGTTTGGGCTACACTGTGTGACTCAAAGACCCACATAAAATTTTAATTTTTATACCAAACAATAGGAAACTCGCATGATTTAAAATGACGGGTTAAGGGACAATTAAACGGTTCAAGTGGTTCGGTATTCAAACGGTTCAAGTGGTTCTGCTACACAATAAGAGAGGTAATACTCTTTTCTCTCATAATCTCATCATGTTCATTCTAAGATTCGAATTCGGAATCTTCCACAAAAAATCCTAAGCTTTAACTACATGAATATCCTTTCGAGAACAAGTGATTCGTATTCATTTTCTTGAATAGAGTAGTTCTCAAGTGATTTGGTATTCGTTTTCTTGAATAAAGCTTTTAGACGGACTCTTGTGGATAGAAAAGTTATTGTTATTAAAACTTTACCTTATGATGATGGATTAAAAAGATTAATTTTACAAAACAGAACAGATATTTCTTAAGTATATAAAGTTGATTGTCAGTTGTGATTCAAGCAACCTTTATATCACTCGATAATTCCATGTTAAAAGACTCAATCTAAAGAGATTCTTTTTGAAAAAATTGAAAAGAACTACCAAGTTGTGAGTCCCTTTACCTACTAAAAATACTAGCTATGGTAGCATAGTTTCACCTAAATAGTTTGAAAACCATGATCTAAACTAAAGGAAGGGGAAATCCCACTAGCCGACCTCTTTTTAAGATTCGTTCAAATCTCGAGAAAGTTGATCATATTCTTATCCCATCTTCCTTTGACATTATCTCACACATGCACAAAAAGTGATGGCACAATTGGTTAAATATGTTCAAACCTCTTGAAAAGATAGATTTTAATCTAGATTACAAAGAAGTATTATTAACATATAAACATAATAATTAAATTCTAAGTTTTAAAATAGTATTGTAATAAGGTTTTAGTGATTGTATCATAATCTTTCCTAATTTTGACATAATATATAAATGGTTAGGACATGACGACCCTCCAAATTATCTACTAATAATTTCTCTATAGACATGCATGGCATGTTTCTCTTAACTCGAATTATTATTTGGCATGCAATATATATCTTGTGATTGACACCTATATCAAACATAAAATGAATATAATGTGATTGGGTTGTGTTAAAAGAGGGACTCAAATGATTCCTATGATTCCTTTCCCATCCCTCCTTCATTACCCATTCAACTCCAATCAATCACCTAGCTAGCTAGACTAGCTAAAGGTCATATTTTCATTCATTTGGCATTTATTTATGTTTTATACTTGAGATTACTAAAGATCCAATCCTAGTCATTGAAATTAAAAGTCTAGTATTCTCATTTTTTATACATAAGTTTTGGCATGTAATATTGAAATTTAATATCCCTTTTGCCCATATCCCCCAATAGCCAATATATATTCCCCTCTTGTACAAAAGCTTTTGCTTCCTTTTGGTGGAGATAATGTTCTAACTTCTAATATAGTCTATAAAGCTGACACATTTGATCTAAGCAAGGCAATCCAATTTTGATCCCACTACTGATTTTGATTATGCGAAGTTTGATTTTGGGTAATTAACCTATTTCAGGATTTGGTCGTCACTATCACTATAGTAGATATTCAAAACCCCAACAGCCATTAAGTGATTGAAACGTGTGTTCCATTTTGTTCAAAGATAATATCATTTTCCGATCCCTCCCCAAGCCCACCACAATTTTCCATTGGCTTTTTTCTCATCTATTGAAAGTGAACTTTATGTGGGTTTTGAGTCGACAACGTCAGATTGTGACTAAAAGCACAGACAGCCATATCATCTCCATGAAATAAGGGATTTTTTTTACTTATTATGATTCTTATTCAATAATCTTTGCTTAAGCTTCTTGTATTATGAGTATTAATATGGATATTTGAAACTATATTTTTTTTACATTTACATTTGTTTTCAATGTCTAATTTATATATGCAACTATGAAATTTTGTTAAAACTTCTTTGGAAAATGAATCATGGCGGGGGACCTTCAATTTGTCTCCCTCAAACTTGGCAGTGGTTAAAATCATCAACCAATATTATTTAGTTACATATTAAATCCTATTACACGCCTGGTAGAAAAAAGTTTAGCCGAGGGGAGGCTGTCCCAGTCTAGGATCAGGACATGCCATAGACCTCAGAGAGGCCTTACAGTAGTACTTGCCTGAATTAATTTATATCATCTAGGTTCATTCTCAATTTATATCATCTATCTAGGTCGCTCTAGGTATATATATTGCATATCTGATTTACTTTATTATTTAGATTTTATTGTTGTATATTGCCTTGTTTTGACAAAAAGAAAGTCAAACTAACTTAGAGTTTAAGATTTCATGATGATTTGATAGAAATTAAGGCTAAAATTATGCTCAAGCAAACCATTTTTTATTACCATGTACCAAAAAACCTTTTTTATCACCCAAATTGAAGTCTTTGATCCAAATGGCGGACTCCTTATGGGGATTAATGTTGTATTTCCATTATCTTTTCAACCCTCTTCATGGGTTTATACAAGTGTAATTAAAATGGAAATTAACAATGGTGACAAAGAGTGACCATTGGTAAATATGTTGAAAAACAAGAAAAAAAAATAAAATATCAAAGGGAAATTGACAATATATATGGATGATTGAATGGTGGATGTCGCAATTGCTGACATATATACACTTATTGGGGGGACATCCCCAATCCCCACAGCCACAACAAACAACCTATGGAGTGTGGACTATTTCAGTTAACTATCCCTCTCACAAATCTTAGCCAATTGCAATTGCCTTCCTTTGCCTCCTTTTCTCATAACAAAGCCCTGTAACTTGTTGACACCCATGCAATCAATAAACAATATCTCATCTTTTTTGTTTTTTGCCTTCCTTCTTAACTCACCCATAAATCAACCAAGAGTAAAATAATATATCATCCTTTATTTAATTATCTCTTTGGCTAAGTGAAATGCAATTTGTTCAAATTACTATCTCATATCTACAATTAGACTTCAATTTACACAAAGAAACAGTTCATTTGTCTTATGTGATTTGTACTTATAGATCGTAGATGAAATGTTATGTGCATAATAATAACATTTTAACCACTAAAATAGCATCAAAATAAATGCAATTTTGAAGTTTGTCCTCTTTAACATTTTTCTATTAGTATCAAAGCTCGATTGAGAATTGGTGCCTCGTATATAATAAATAGTCTTTAAATTTTATACTATGACAAATCTTTCTTTTTCTTTTTTTGAAATAGATCTGATTTAATTTTTTTTTTTGTAGAGAAAGATCTGATTTAATTTGAGAGTAATAAGTTCATAAAAAAACATATTGAGAGTAATAAGAAAACAACATAAGAAAAGTATCCAAGGTATACCTTTATTGTCTTTATTATTCGATCATTCACCTTTAATATCAAGTAACCACACTAAATCCTGACTAATTTGGAGTCTAGAGCGGATGACCGAGTCAAGTTAGGTTAGACTCTCTTCTCACAAGGTATCCAAAGTGTACCTTATCGTCTTTATTCGATCATTCACCTTTAATATTCGGTAATCACATAAGATTCTGATTAATTTGGAGTATTGACCGGATGACCGAAGACTCGAAATATGGGACTTTATCTAAGGATATTAAACTCCATCTCACATCCGCTAGACCTAAAATTTTCGTACAATTTAAGATTTGGAGGTTATATAAACCAACCAACCACATACGATACCATCATGTATATCCCACCCATTGGTTGCAAGAATAAATCCAACAAAAAATTTCAAAAACCCCTTTGAAAGCCTAAATTGGTCTTATTCTTCACACGCCCCGTCCACCATTTTTCTCCCCCAAACAATGAAGTCTTTCTTTCCTTCACTCTTTCTCCCACTAGTGACCACCATATTCATGGCCGCTGCAGCAGAGCCTCTCCGGCCAGGATTTTACTCTGAAACATGTCCACCGGCGGAATTCATAGTCAGAGATGTGATGAGGAAAGCCATGATTAGGGAACCAAGAAGCGTTGCCTCTGTCATGCGGTTTCAATTCCACGATTGCTTTGTCAATGTAAAAGTCTGATATATTTCTATGGCTGCCCTTTTTCTGCTTCTTTCTTGTTTCTCTGTTTCACTTGTTCTGTTTTTACAGGGTTGTGATGGTTCGTTGCTTCTTGATGATACACCGAACATGCTTGGGGAAAAGCTGTCTCTTTCTAACATAGATTCCTTAAGATCTTTCGAAGTCGTCGATGAGATTAAGGAAGCCTTGGAAAAAGCTTGTCCTGGAACAGTTTCTTGTGCTGATATCGTAATCATGGCCGCCAGAGATGCTGTTGCCCTGGTAAACTATAGCTTTTTATCTTTCTATTGTTAATCTTTTTCTTCCAAACTAAGCTATTTATTTACATTTGCCATAAGGAAGCATAATTAAGATGCCTAGCTAGCTGCTGAGTTGTTTTTGCCAGAAATTCAGCGGAATGGGCTCTTTTTGTCCTTAACTTTGTCAACTAGGTCACTGTCATATAGCCTTATATAATATATATTTGCCTGAATTATATTAATCTTTATCCCATTCAAGTTTGTAAGAAAGAATTGTTGTTTCCCATAATGTTTCCATATCCAAAAATTTTTTATTGTTTCTTAATTCCTATGAAGTTTTGTGCTGATAATGTTTGTTTTTGTTTCTAAGTTAACTCTGTTGAAAGTTTCAAAGTGTCAATTTTTACTGTTTTTGATCATTTAGACTGGAGGACCACATTGGGTGGTGAGACTAGGAAGAAAAGACAGCTTGACAGCAAGTCAAGAAGATTCAGACAATATAATGCCGAGTCCAAGGGCAAATGCAAGTTTTTTAATTGATCTCTTTAGCCAATTCAATTTGTCTGTCAAAGATCTTGTAGCCCTGTCTGGTTCACACTCCGTTGGTGAAGCAAGGTGTTTCTCAATCATGTTCAGACTTTACAACCAGTCTGGTTCAGGGAAACCTGACCCTGCCTTTGACCCATGTTATAGAGAAAAGCTAGACAAGATTTGTCCCATTGGTGGGGATGAAAATGTGACAGGAGATCTTGATGCAACGCCACGAATTTTCGACAACCAATATTTCAAAGATTTGGTTGCAGGGAAGGGATTTCTGAATTCTGATCAAACTCTCTATACATTTCCTCAAACTAGAGAGTATGTCAAGGTTTTTAGTGAAGATCAAGATGAATTTTTCAATGCCTTCGTTGAAGGAATGTTGAAAATGGGTGATTTGCAGTCAGGGCGGCCAGGTGAAATTAGAACCAATTGCAGGGTTGTCAATAGCCGGCCGGTTGATGTATGACTTGAATCTTGACTTGAAGCATTAAAATTTGATTATTATTATTATTGTATTTGAAGCCATTATAATTATTGTAGTAATAGAATAGAAGAGTTTGAGAATTTCAGAGAATGAAACTGATGAATGAGATTAATGACATTGATTATGGTAACTTGAATGCTTTTGGTTAAAAGACTTGACTGAAAGTGTCTGAAACTTAAGGGCTAAAGCCAAGCCAAAACTGGAGTCAAGAAATATTGCCATTCTCTTAAAACCCACTTAGCCAGATAGAATAATGACAACAAAATTGTAAACAAATGTACTAAACTCAGAGCAATTATACACAAAATGCCAATCCCAAGTTGCACCTTTTTGTAATTATCCCACTGTGATGACATATTCAAAAAGATAGTTCCATCTGTCGAACTGTGAGAAGCAGAAATGAATAGGTAAAACAAAACCCAAGGGGACCATTTGGGATTGGGACTTGGAAGCAAAGGCATTATCGAAGTTTTTTGCATAATATCCTGTTGTTTGTAACATCAAAGCCGGTTTAAGAGTCCACTTCCAAGCTTTCAACTCAAACCAGACTGAAATGCAAATTATGGGTGGTCCAATTGTCCTTGCTGTCGACTTTTAGAGACCAAATTCTAATAGGGGGGCTTGCCTTTGAAAGAAACTTTGCCGTAAGGAAGTTTCTAATAGGAGGCAAACTCTGTTTCCATTAAGCAAAGATTAACTCCACCTTGGGGTTAAATTTTTCCATCTTCATCTTCATTTTTATAAAGCTTTAGCTTCTTAATTTTCATGGAAAGTTGTCAAGTTTTCTCAGATTTTTAGATGAGTTTTTTTCTTGCCTTTTTTGGACAATATCACGTTCGTGTGCAAAGATACCTTGCTTTTTGTGGAAGACCCATTCTTACATTTCTACCCCCCACCAACAGAACTCAATCATGCAAATCAGCTTCGAACCCTTAATTCAACATTCTTGAGCTTGTAACATAATTCACTAATTTGTATTGGACCAAGACCGAAATTTCGTAATGCTCATAATTTGAAGCTTGAACCAGGATCAATTTGATTGTGACTAAATGCTCAAAATATAATTTGTGGATCCAGATGAACTTTGTAAGGTGAAAATGATATTTGAACAGTGGCCTATAAAGCAATGGCACAATGGGCGTCACATATCCGAGAATAGGTCAAAAAGAGCAGGAAAAATGAGGATTCAACTGCAAGCAACTTAACGAAAATGACAGAAAAGGGGACTCAACGGTGCACAAGGAATGATATTGTGGTTGCAAGTTGAGCCGGTAAAATTGCATAATACATGAGCTGGTGGCTAAGTCATGTATTCTCACTTGCACCCATGATTGCTATGAATCGTGCGGTTAGAATGTTCTCCATTCATTTGGCCCAATACAGAGCATTTTCAAAATGAAAAATGTTGAAGAAATCAAAATTAAGATGCCTAAACCTCAACCTTTAATAGTAGATAGCTTGATCAAAGTAACAAGACCAAGGAGAGAAATGGGCTATGTTTCAACCCACAAAATCTCAGTATCAGATGGCTTGAGAGCATTAAACGTATACTTTTGCAGGCTAGAAAAATTAAATATCAGGCAATCATATAAGTAATTAACCATTCTTAAATTACCTAGAAGAATAGGTAAACACCCACAACATCATGTCACAAAATTTCAAAGCATATTTGTTCATTTGATATAAAGAAAAAGAAAAAGAAACATTGTTGAACTCCTCAGGATTGAACAATCAAAATGAACTCCACCTATGATAAGATTTTAGAGTAATCATTGCATAACCGATCAAAATACCAAATGGCACGATTAAGCTGCAATGGATGGCTTAGAGGCAGCAGAGAGCCTAGATCTCTTCTTGGCCAAACTCTCACTCCTGCGCTCACGCTGTTCCTTCAACCTCTGGGCAAGGAGTTTCTGGTACTCAGCAGCATCAGACTTGGCCTTTGCAACTCTCTTCTTCTTCTCTGAAATTCTGGCACGCTTCCTCTGCAAGGTCAAAGGAGTCACCAGCCTCTGAATTTTGGGAGCCTTGCTGACCTTCTTGCCTGCATTCCAAAAACGTTTTTATATTCAAATTGAAAAAGCTACTGTCATTAAGTTTCAAGTAAAACACGCATAAAAAAATAATTCCCACTCACCAGTTTTGGTTGTAAAGGTTCTGCGGTAAGTATTAACATACTTCCTAACATCATCCTCCTTAGAGAGATTGAACAACTTTCGGATTTTTGATGCCCTCTTTGGACCCCTCATTCTTGGCTTCTCAGTGTCAGTCAATCCAGGAAGATCATTTTCACCCTTCTTCACAATAACCAAGTTCAGAACTGAAAGATCTTGGCTGACAATGCATCCACGAACTGACTTCCTCCTACGCTCTCCGTTTCTTCTTCCATACCCACGGAAGCAGGGAGTGCCTATTTAAAGAAAAACAGTCAGTCAATCAATGTACAATAGTTAGAAGAAAAACAATTCTGAATAAATAAGCAAAAAAGAAAGTAAATTTCCAAGTCCACAGACCTCTGTGAAGCAAAAGACGAACACGCCCAGGAGTGAGAACTCCTTGCTTCATTGGAAAGCCTTGCTTGTCACATCCTCCCATGATCTTGAATACATAGCCCTTAAACTCCTGTGGAATGATAAAAAGGCAAGAGCATAATGCAGTTAGGAAGGCTAGATCACCACCAGTAAAAATAGAGACAGAGAAAGCTAACTTTAGAGTAACCTAGATACATACCTCACCCAGGGCATCACCACTGACTTCTTGTGAGATCCTCTTGTCGAAAAAGGCACGGCTGCGATTTCAAAGTTCAGGGTAAGAAACCTTTAGAGGCCTAGCAGAAAAGATAAAAGCTTGCAAATACAATCACAGTCAAACAAACTGCTAACACGTGTGTGAACAAACAATGTGCAAAAAGTTAACTATGGCAAACAGCACTGCAGGGACTTCTTTCCACTTTGCATTAGGTCAACAAAGATGAAATTTTGAGAAAAGGGGAGACACAATAATACACATTTAGAAATTGGTGCCAAGAGAAACTCACTTAATAAAACAATCACCACAAAATTTAACAGACATTCACAATCATCTTAAGGTATATAATTGCACATTTTTGCTTAACTCATTTTACAATTATCTTTAAGCATGTAATTAGTCTAAATCAACTTATACTCTAAATCCTAACTTCATAATCTAATTGACAAACCCATTAGGCATTAGCTGCTGCTTGTTTTTGCTACAGCCTACATTCAAAAGATATGAATATCATGTTGAACTTTGCACATAGAAGAATATAAAACGAGGAAATAACATTCTTGAAATTTGAATCCATTGTTGAATAAACCATGCCTCAGAAGTCAGAACCCATACATCCAAATTCATTAGCAAACATTCTACATTTTAACTTGTTTCTACCTTTTTTCTGACTCATTTCCTAAATACCAGCCACAATTCAATCTCATAAACTCTAATAAACCTCAAACAATTTCCCAAATGTAGACAAACAAGTAACGAAAAAGGAATCATTTATTTAAATAAACTAACATGCATCGGCTATTAACACTAATGTTGAAACTGAAAAAACAAGAAGATAAACTTAAACCCAACGATTTGTTCTAAAAGAGAGAAAAGAAAGGAGAGAGGATAATACAGTTTCTGGTCATCGTCGATTTCCAGCTTCTTCTGGCAACCAGTGGTTGGATTTGCAATGTTGAACTGAAACCAAGGAAAATTTTCAAAACATTAAAGAGAATAAAACGAAACCCAGAAAAAGATTGATATATCCATTTTGTAGAACAGAAAAAAAAAAAAAAAAATCCTTCATTTTGCTTTGATGGGTCTTCTAGCCACGGCCCTGAGGGGGAAATGCTGCTGCAGCTGCTGCTCTCCTGGTGGCTTTAGGGTTGAGGACGGTTAGGGTTTTTGCGATGATTTATATACTGAAGGGTAATAATTCAGTGTTGTTTATGGAAAACCGTAAGTTTGTCTGAATCAAACAAGAACCGTACACGTGGCTTTATGGGCTCCGTCTTTTCTAGTTTGGGCTCTGGGTTTAATCTGTTAAATGGGCTTATATGGACCTAAATGTACGCACCTTAAACCCAATAATGGATTTCATGATTCCTCAGATATACTTTTTGATAGTTGGACTAAACCCAAAAAGAAAAAGAAATCCAATATGAAATAAATTTAGTTTTTTTTTTCCCTTTTTTTGAGAGAAATAAATTTAGGATTTAATAATATTCTTGATATGAGGGTTTTATGCTTTACTATTATTATTTCAAAATATATTCTACTACATGTAGTTTGTGTCGTGAATATTTACAATGTTCATGTAAAACGTTCATATCCATTCGAATCTTATGAATGGAAACAAAAAAAGAGTTTAAAAAAATGCCTATATAGGAGATATAATGTAACTCAATTCGAAACACTCGAGGATCGATGTGATTGTCACCATTTATTTATATTAATAAACCAAAGAAGCTAAATGGGGAATGGGGTGTCATTTTAATCCATCCATAATTACTAAGATTACTAGGTTAGTATTAATAAAAAGTTAGTCAATTTCATATGAATACTAAGACATCTCACCAAGACAAATATATGAAGACAATCAAAATCTCTGTGACAATGACATAATATTAAATACAACTGGCTTTATTGTGACTCTTATCATCATTACCTATTCATAGATGAATCATTCATGCTCAACATCTCCAAATAAATTGGAGAGAGAGAGAGGACTTTGCCAGTTGCCACACCATATGAAATGCAACACCAAAATTTGATCACAATCTCAGTCAAGATAACTCTTTCTCACCCTCTTTTAGGCAGAAACCAATTTGAAAATCCTTGAGTGTGACTCTTCATCCCACTCCTATATGGCCCATTGATTTACACATTAATTATATATCAAAAAATCAACATATTTTTTATGCATATATTCAAGTAGTTATGGAATCCACAAAGGATATGTAGTTTTTTAAATTGGGGTTTGACTCTGAGAGGAAATTATTGATAAAATAAAATATCAAAGCTTCATTGCCATCATCTTCCTAATTTAAATACTAACTCAAAAGGAAATGCCCTTTTCTCTAACTTTTGCTCAGCCACCAGTTTCATGATTTCATCACCATTCACTCTTATATAGAAGAGATAAGCTTGTAAGTTGTAACCAAGCATATTCTTCTTTCTGGTGCATCAAAAAGTATATAATAACCTTGTAAAGAGTAGCATGAACATTAATAAATCAGATGAATTAGTATATTAAAGTACTCTTATTCATCAAGTTATTAGTGGCCTTTGATTCAACTTTTATGGTGAACATCTTTGATATTTTCATGAAGAAATATATATAAATCCCAATATCAACATCATAAATTCATAATGTTAATTAAATTAATTCAAATATTTTATAGATTTTGGATTTTACTAATAAATAATAATTAGAAGAAAAATAATAATTCAAATATAATACAATTTCATAAGTTTTCTAGCTAAGCTGCCAAACCAACCAACTTATGCAAAATGTTAGAGACAACATTAATGAGTCTTGGCTCATACTGTCCCACTATTCTAAATTAGAAAATGGAAACATTATTCTATATATTAGGTTAAATATACAATTATACATAAAATAATTGAATAAGAGATCCCACCAAGGGATTTTCAAAAAACAGAAAAGAAGAACAATTTTAAAAGGTTCTTATTATTATCAAAACTTATCCACCCAACTTATTGAATTGAAAAGTTATCCACCCAGCAATGTTCGGGCTTTGACAGGGTATTTAATAATATCACTTTTCTTTGTCTACATTCAAGAATAACTAATTTATGTTTCCCTAATGACCATGACATGCATTAAGATAATCTAAATCTAAGTATATGGAGTACTATATTTTCCATTTTCTAAGATTAGTATCAAACGTCAATGCATTGGAGATTGTTAGTGGAATTGGGTTTACCTAGAAATACAAATTTTAAAACTTAATCCGATTCTAATAACGAATTAGTCGGAGTCTAAAGTGACTATCAGATACCGGAAATTCGCTGCAGAAAGAAGACAAATTTATTAACAATAGGAGTTCAGAAACAACATAACTTTTAATCTCATTCAACTCCTTTACAAAGGCTTTCATGCTAAGGAAAAAAAGAAGCAAATATCATCCACAATGAACAGATTCCCCCTAACCATGAAAGGAATGTGACCTTATCTTCAATTGCTTTTCTGAACTTTTTTTCTTTTCTTTTTCATTTTGCAAAGTTATCATATCAACATGAAAGCTTTAGAGTCACACTTGTAAAGCACATACAAAATCACCACTTGTCTCTATATCATCAATGTCTGCATCATCTAAGTCATCAAGATCCATGCTACCACCAAGAAACTGACTCCCAACTTTGGGTCCCTCTTCTCCAGGTTTCCTAGCCTCATCAACTATGGACAATATTTCTTCAATACTTTGTTGAGATTGATCATTATCATTTTCTTGATCAGTTTCAAGATTCCCATTTTCCTCTTCCATGAATTCTATTGGCAAGTTCTTCAAAAACCATGGGTGTTGCTTGATTTCTGGTATAGTTATTCTCTGAAACAAATGAAAGAAAGAACATGATCATATGAATACAATTACTTGCATTGGAAGAAAACTTGACAGCAAAAGCAATATTCCAAGTAATTTACCTTTTCAGGGTTGGCTACAAAAATCCTGGAAAGGAGATGTCTACATTCCTTGGAAATCCGAACATAATCAGGAATAGAATAGTGAACACTCAGAATCCTCTGCCATTAAACCATGATTGTTCTTATTACAATCTTGTTTAAGTTAATCTAATTAAGGCTAATAAAAAACTATAATATCTGCTAACTACCAACTAATTACCTGAATTGTTTTTCTGAAGTTTCTTGGATCTTCAGGATCCTCGAAAGGATAAGCTCCAACCAGCATGACATACAAAGTAACCCCACAAGACCAAACATCTGCAATCTACAAAAATTTCAAAGACAAAAACAATTATTACGGATTTTTGTTTTGTTTTTGGTGGCCAAACAATGTGATGATAAGATTTTGACAAAAGGGTACAAGAATTTATTACTTTGCCATCGTATTCTTTCCTAGACAAGACCTCTGGCGCAATGTAGGCTGGGGTTCCTACAGTTGATTTGGGCTGGGAATGAAACACACTTGACTGCAATATGCAAAACAGAAATTTAGTTCATAATTTGCTTCATATTCAAGTAATTAATCAGATGGTGAAGAAATAGTAGGTTCATTGCATGCCTTAGAGTAGCCAAAGTCACATATTTTGAGTCTCGGCGCAGTGCTCCCATCTAATAGTGTGTTTTCCAGCTTAAGATCTCTATGACAAATTTGCTGTGTTAAAAAAAAGGGAAAAAATTGTCAATTTTCATAGGCAAAAAAGCAAACTATTTTGAGGATTGGAGGGATTTAGTAAAGGCTATATTATATGTACCATTGCATGGCAATAACTCACTCCTGATATCAGTTGCTGAAAGAAGAATCTTGCCTGATGAATGAGGCAACAGCAGTTAAAGAAATGATGGGAAAATGATGAAATTCAAAATCAGGAAAGGGTTTTATAAAAAATATATAAAAAGATATACCTCATCTTCACTAAATCTACCAGCTGTGCAAATTCTTTCAAAAAGTTCTCCTCCAGCTGCATACTCCATGACTATGGCAAGATGAGTTGGTGTTAGAAATACCTGCAATGCAACGAAAATTAAGAAGAAATGTCAAGTATTTGATGCTAGAATAGAATTTCTCTGCTTTAACCATTAAAAGAAAGATAAATAATGTCAAGTTGACCACTTCAAGCAAGTTGTAAACATTTCCATGCTCTTTTACCAGTAGTTTTTATTCTTTAATATATCCAAAAAGCATTGAAACATTCTAAAAGTGATTGGGATTCCATTAAACATATCTGATATCACAAGAAACCATTGACTTGCCCTGTTCATATGGCAAAGCAGAGGAATTTGAAGATCACAAAAACCCCATCTGTTTTCTCTTACTTAATTTTTTAATAGTAGGCTTTCAATCAAACACTGATGAAGGAATGAGCTTCTGATGAATCTGATCAATGTTTTTTTGACAGTTATAAATACCTAATCAGCAGAATGAAGCTATAAAACTAAAATGAAAGCCATATCTCTGACATGGAAGTTCTTAAAAACAGAAGATTATCTCACCAGAAACCAGTCCTAGCAACTTCTACTAGGAGCATAGATTAGAAGTGACATGTGTTCGAATTAAGAAAAACAAAAGCTTAAACAGAACAAAACAAAACCATTTTAAACCCAGTTCTGTTCGAAAACAACTCTGGTTTTTACTCTGGAAGACCATTGTATATAATTGAGAAGAGAAAAAAGAAGCAGCAAAACCCTTCACTCACTACTCAAGGAGCCCTAAAACTGAACAGAAGCATTCCTGCCTGCAAGGCTTCAAGCCTTCAACATACAAGGAAGAAACTACAGAATTTCAAAAAAAAAAAAAGTTAGGTTTGAACTTTGAATAAAGTGTATATATTTACCTCCTTGAATCTTATTATATTTGGATGCTTCAAGGACCTATGGTTCATAATCTCCCTCTGAACATGTTCATCAATCTGCAAAACAAAAAAACACCATTTAAATCAAAAAAAAAAAAAAAAAACGCCAACCCAAATTTGCCAATGAAGAAACAAGGGCAACAAAAACAAAAACAAAAACAAGATCATGAACTGAAATATGAAGCCATAGCTATATATATACCTTAGGGCCTCTCTCAATATACTTGACAGCATAAAGCTCACCACTCCATTTATCTCTCACCAACTTAGCAACCCCAAAATTCCCTGATCCAATATCTTTCAATATCTCATAACGCTCCATATTTAACTTTCCCCAAGCAAAACTATGTCTTCAATGTTGGTATTAATTAATTTCTGGTTTTTGTTGTTGTTTCAAGTAACTTGCAATAGAGTTTCTGTCTGGTTTTTTTTTAGAGTAATAAGGCGAAGAAGAGAATCTCCATGATTTGCGAAGGCCACGAAGGGTTTTATTATGATTTTTGTTTGTGGGATAGTTGAAAGTAGCAAAGGCCAAGGCCACGATGCCCATTATTATACTACTACTAATAAATGATGACTGTCAAAATGGTGTCAACGCCGGAGGGACAAGAAGACACGTGGTGAATAATCAGAGGTTAGAATATGGAGCAGAACTCAGAGCAAGTTGCACACCGACGTAGCTTGCTTTTTGGGTAATCCCTCTGGTTTTAGGTTTCCTCCACTTACTCGCTTTCTCCTTCTGTTTCGTGCCAAAATATCGTCACCCTCTTTATTGTTTGGTCAAATTTTAGATTTATTAAGTATAGTATAAAAAAACTAAAAATACATAAACAATGACATAATTTTGGTTGAATCATGAAAGGAAAATAATTTCTTTTTTGGGTTATGGAATTTAATATTGGATTTGCATAAAAAATAAATATATCTAACATTTGATTTGTGTAATCATTCATATCTTTTGCTTTCATTTTTAAGAAAGAAATAAATAATTTTTTTTGAGTCAATGGGAAGGAAGGAGTCTAAAGTCTACTAAATCTTTTTGTGGCCTGTAAAAGCGAGTAGATTATTTTTGGTAGTCGAGGAGAGTGGGGATTTAATTGAGGAAGGCAAATTAATTGTCCAAAAATTCTTTCAAATTACGAGGAGGAGAAGATAAGTGACAGTGGGTAGAACAGAAGAATGACGTGGACGGTGGAGGAGTGATGATAGGGGAGGAATGGGATTGTGGTCCCTACCTTAATTGGGATTTTATTTTCTTCCTCTTTTTGTTAGTTTATTTTTAGGCCTCATTTTCATATATTGGAAGCAGAAAAAAAGAAAATGAAAAAGATAGCAAAAGGAAGAAAGCATTTGCATATAAATACAAAAATCATGGTAACCATCACCCATCAAATTCTATCAATGAGTGCGATTTCTGTTTGAATTCAATTTATTAATGACATGCATGCACATTTATGTTTTTTTTTTATGGTATAAATCGAAAATATTGCTTTCCTTCAATTCATTTTATGCCACTTGGCCCTAAATTCTCTTTCAAAACATATTTTTTTTGGATTTTTTTAAGGAAAGATATTAAAAATGATAATTAATTATTAAATAGGTTTCGAGAGTTAATTGTTCTGTTAACTATTCTTTTGAAGCCAATATGCCTCTAATGGAGGGATCTAAAGACTCGAAATTTGAGGTTAATGCTTCCTCTTGACATGCCGAGTTGTCTCTGCAAATATTGCAAACTCAACTTGTAATTTGTGATGTCCAAAATTCATATATGCATTGCATTATGGACCTAATTTGAACTTTTCACCAACTTGGTCTTGTTTTTCACCATGCATGATTCATGAACATGAAAATCTTAAACCCAAATTACTACCTTTGCTTTGCTACATATTTCAATAAGCAGGTTGGTCGGTTGCTTCATTTTTCTTGAACATATAAAGTAGGAAAACTGTTGTATTTAAGCATTAGGTTGCGTTTGGTTCGTGGTATGTAGTGGGAAAGCGTGCTAAGTTGGATAGAGGGAATAACTTTCCCATGTTTGGTTGGAGGAATCTAATTTTAGGTGGGAATAACATTCCCACCACTTTTCCACTTGAGTGGGAATATGGTGGGAATGTCATTCCCACCTAAAAGGGTGGAAAAGTGAACTTTCCCAGGAAAGTGTTACTCCTTTTCACTTGTATTTCTTTTATATTTTAAAATTTTAATAACTTTTCCATGTTAACCAAACATGGTAATCTTATTTCCCACAAAAACAAAAAAAGTATACTTTCCCACTAAAATAACATTCCTAGAAAAGAGGTGTAAATGACATTACCATGTGATATCAAAAATACCACGAACCAAACATAACCTTAGAGGGTTTTGAATACGAGACCAGCTTATGACTGAATTCCAACTTCTAATTATTTTTATCATGAGGTAATTTGCTTCTTTTATTTTTATTTTCTATTTTTTTGCTACTCATGATAAGCATGATATTTAAATGGGTTATACAATAGGATTATACAATAGGAGATAACCAGCCCTCTACTATGACAAATCACATCCTGCCAATCCCAATATTCTAAACCGAGACTTCTCGCAAGAAGTTCCAAAATTTAATCATTGGGTGTCCACTTGAAATTGAGGTAATTCGCTTCTAACATATTAGATTTGAGTTTTCGCTGAAATAATTGTCGACTTTTTGCTAAACGGAAATTTGAGATATGGGATTTCTTTCTTTATCATTTTGGTAATTGGAACAATTTCTTATTTATCCCAGCAGAATCAAAATCTGGTGCTTGCGGTTAACGCTGGTCCACCTCAATTATCATTGCCGGTCTCAGGCCTCATATTGATTTGCTAGATGCAACTAATTAGGGTCGATTAATTACTGTAAAGATTATAACATAATGATGAACCTTTTAAGTTAGCTACATGATTTGAAGGTTCGTTAGCCTTATCTATTTGAATTATTAGATTAGATTAGACAATAGTATAATTCTGTACCCTCTAGCTACTTCCAAGTCCAATCTTGAAATGATATATGTACGGTAGAACATTGCTGTTGTTTTTAGCCATTGGTCAGATTCTTCATGCTTGCAAAATTGTGTCACTTTGGACCCAAAATATAATGCCTAGGCCCACGAATATTTTCAGATGGGCTCATCGGGCCCATAAACATGCTCTAGATTTACTTGTCTTTCTAAATACATACTGCAGGAGGGAAGCAATTGGTATAGCAAGCTTTTGCAATACTCCATTGGCTTTTATGAGTTTATATCGTGGAATGTTCTTAAAACTAGTATATATCTATGAATCAAGGTTTCCTTTAATTAACCTCAGGTAATTAAAGTATAAAAACCTCGATAATATTAGCTAATGATATTACAGCAGCTCATTAAGTTATACACTATATATACAATACAGGTTAAGAGTCACCCTTCATAGTAATCAGATATTTAACTCTATTCGTCTTCACTTTAGAGTTCATATCCTGGGAACTTAGAACTTTGGGGTTCAACCAGATCAAACCAGAGGCAAGCTGTCCCGGCGAGTCCTTGGAAAAGGGAGTAGGCATGATCAACTCCGCGGCCGTGGCTCCCGGTGTTTACCAGCTTCCTTGCATTATGATACAGGAAGCTTGCAAATGCCCTTGCTCTCTCTTCGTATATGGTCTCTCCTGTAAGGCGGTAAAGAGAAAGGAAAGCGTAGGCATTTCCGGCAATACCATCAGCTAGTCCTACCTTTTTCACTAATCCATTCTTCCATACAACTTCCCCTGCTTCTATAGCGGCATCGCGGAAATCTCTATCATTTGGATACACCTTCAAAGATAAGCCAAAAGTTCTGTTAACTTGATCATAAATAGCTTGAAGCATGTTTACAGGCTACAAACTTTTCCTAATTTCTAAAAATGATTCAAGGTTTTCTGTTTTTCTCTGTGCGCGTGTGCGTGAGAGCGAGTTAAGTTGCAAGGCATATATGACACCCTGAAGCTATAAAAGTCATAACATGCTAATTTTATGTTAAAAATTTCCTTCAAACATAAGTTGCAATAAGTGTACCATAGTTTACTAACCTGTGATGCCTTAGCCAGAGTGATTGCCATGCTAGTTGCACCATGAGACCACTGCACCAACTTGTCCCTTGGGTTCCCTTCACTTGAGGGGTAATTTCCACTATGAGGAAACCTGTTACTCATCATGTATCTTAAAGTTCCTTTGACATCCTTGGCATCTTCTTCAGAAAGAGGGAAGTGCACTAGCACTTGCAATATTCCAGCAAGACCATTGGCTGCACCCCAGTACCTTGTCCCATGCCATCTGTACATAAGTGGGCAGGCTGGGTGATCAGAAGCCCCTGTCCTGCCCCCAGCTAATATGGCATTGATAATCGGCATAAGAACATCATCGGGCACTGTCCCCTTTCCAAGATGCTTGTTTAGGAACAAAGCAGCCCATAAGAATCCAGCTCTCCCATAAAGAAGATCATAGGACATTCCTAAACCACCTTCCTCAGGTCCTACTGGGAGGGCTCTTTCTTGTGCTACCTATATTTTGACAGTCAAAATACTAAGTTATTACAGGGTATATTATGGATTTATCAATATAAAAGTTTGTTTGTTTCTTGACAATCCAAAGAAAGGAAACAGAAAGACATGAATGAGTTATTGCTTATGATCCAATCCAATTTCAGTGACCATCATCCAAGTAGAGATGGAACAAAAACTATGACATATCAAACAAGAAATGGTAGCATTAGTCTGTTGAACAATATCTAGCTTCTAGTGCTGTCCAGCAGAGCAAGGGGCCGGCCAATCAATGTCAATCAAGTGAAATGGCCTACACTCCATCAAAGCAAAATTCCATGCCTCAATTGTAAAAATCCCCATAGTCATGATATTGTCTACTTAAAGCAGAAATTCTAACTACCTAACATTCAAATGACATTTATTTGGCAGCATCTTACCTAAAAACTGATAGCCTTTAACAAGAATAGAAACCCAATATATAGAATTAATGATTCAGTTCAATATCTACAAAAAGAAAAAGCCAATTACACAAGCAATGAAAGAAGGGAACCACATATATGCCTTACCAAAGACAAAAGTAAAAAATTTTCTTATCTATGAAGCTATGCCCCACGGCCAAGCAAGTAAGATATACTCATTTCTTTTGACAAGTACTTGTTCCTTGTATTTAGTTGTGGATTTTGCTACGCGAAATTGCATGATAGAAGCACATAGATTTTTCATTTTTCATCATGAATTGGAAGTGATTACTTTAAGGTGAAGACAAATACCTCAAGGAAAAGATTTAGAAATAAGTTAAGCCTTTGATGGTCCCCCATGTAATTAGCCACCACGGCTCCAAGTGAATAGACCCCTCCTCTACCACACAAAAAAGTTACATGTCTGCATATAAGAAAGAAATTAAAGATGATCTTATCAAATCAATCTTCACATTCAACATCAAAGATTTTTCATTTTGATACTTCAAGAAGAAGGATATATATAACCTTAAAACACCATAATCTTCCCATATTTCTGAACAATAAGTTCAAAAACAGGATCTAGGAGCCTTAATATGATGTAATTACTCAAATTTACCTTTTGGCCATTGACTGAAACATGTAAAAATTTGGAGCAACTAATCCTATATATGAATTTGTTTTATATTAAACTGTTACAAAACTTAACTGCTAACATCAAAAAATATCTGAATTCCTATATATATGACTTTGATTGTTGTAAGATATTTTATCCATGTATAGTAATAGTATATCAAAGAAAAAGGTATCATTGGGTGTTTCTAGTTTTGCAAATTAAGGCAAACAAAAAAGAAAGTGACATTTTCCAACCTGTTTCTGCCATGAAATATCTGTACGGTCACTTTCACCATATCAAACTCAATATATAGAACGACTATTAGTAATTTAGTAGTAATAAAAAAAAAAATTACCTAGTGGAGGCACGTGCGACAGAGGCGCACGTGTCGACGATCTCAGCGGACAATAGCAAGTCCTGCTGGTTACCAGTCACCTCGTACGATCTCAGGCAAGTGAAAGCTGTTCCGAGCAGACCCGTGTAGACAGTCGGGTCTATCCCCGTGCGCGACCCGACACAACTACCACCACCACCACCTTCTTTCCACGTCACTTCCACCACCTACATCCATCCGTACGTATTCAGTAACCCACCACCGTCGTCAACACCGCCCCAGGAAAAAAAAAAAAGACAAAATCTCAGCTTTAACCTTCTCTCTAATAACAATCTTTACAACTAACAAGAAAAGCTTGAAAAGTCTGAAATTTGCAAGCATAAAAAAACCTTTTTTTTTCTACGTACCTGGTTCTTGAGAGCTATGGCAGCTTGGAGGAAAGTATCAGAAGGGAGTGACAAATCGGAAACCGTTGGATCCAAGTTAAGCAAATGATCTAACCGTTCATTGTTATTAGTACCCTCTTCATGGCTCTCTTTAGAAGCTGCAAACTCCAACACTGAAGGCATTGCTCTCTCTCTCTTTGGGTTTTCAGAACTTTTAGATTCTTTTGGTTTTTTGGGTCTTTGATTTTTGTTTAGCAATGAAAGAGAAGAGAAAGGGAAGAATCAGATGCCCATTATTATAAGCAAGTAGGGGTGGGCATTGGGCAAGTGAGAGGGAAAGGAAAAAGGTGTGAGAACAGATTTACCGCTGCTCCTTAATCCTACTGTTGTTGTGTTGGGCTCTGGTTGTATGGAATGGCGGTGCAACACACGGAGACAGTCGTTTGATGCACGTGTCGTGTTCTCGAGGTTGTTCTTCAGATTAGAAAATTATTTAACCGTTGATTGATTTGCACTTGGGTTTATGCTTTAAATAATAATAATAAAAAAAATCAGACAGGCGATAGGATAAGGTGGGCCACTGGTCTTATACTCGTTCATTTGTTTTAAGGAAGGTGAAAAATATGGGGATTTGATTTGATTTCATTCAATTATTTAGTACTGTGAATGATTTATGATATTTTTTTTATGGTGATGAGATGGGATTTAGGGAAAATAAAAAAGTCGTGTTGTCATGTTTATGTAGCACTAGTTTTTTTCAATGAACAATGTTTATGTATTATTACTAGTAACTAGTAATCACTAATATTATCAACCTAGAATAATTATTAAAATTTAATCATAAATTACCTCCAAAAAAATGATTATTATCGAGATAAACCTTTAAACAAAATGTATGTTAACGATAAATCTTTAAACTTAGAACATCATTATAGACTTTATAGTACTAAAAATATTAGTGATTATAGTATAATTTCTTCGATAACTAATGTGAAACTTATTGTATAATTTGTTGTCCTATATTATATTGAAGGATATAATAATTAATAACACGTGATTTATGGTCCATTTAATTTAATTTTGTTTTGAATTTCTTGTGGCATGAAATGAACATGATTGATTACTTTCAGTTTTACCCTAAAAAAAAAACATGATTGATTATATGGGTATGGCCGTATGGGTACATGTTAGTGGGTGAGATTTGAGAAGTTGTTTTCTTCAATTAGATGGAATTTATTAATGATTGGCAATTTGATTTTTTATTTTTATTAGGATGGGGAAATTGAATTGACACGTTACACTCTTTTTGTCCTGGTTCTAATTATATGATTTTTTGTTGCCTTGAATTAAATGATTCATGGTATGAAAAATAATTAAATTATTCAAATTTATATGTGGGTTGGAAAATAAAACTGCAAATTCTTGAAGAAGTATCTCAATGATTATAAAGTTTTAAAATCCCATATGAAAAATACTAGTACCCCCCCAAAAAATTCCCATATAAAAAATTTTTATGTTCGAATTGGGAAAACATTAGATATTTTTTTCTTGCTTTTTCGGAAAACAAATTAATATTTTGTAGGGAAGGCGGACCAAATCAATAATTGCCTCGATTAGAAGCTCTTATAGTTTTGGAATTACATATTCAAATTCTTCGAAGATTAGAACAAAACAGATAATACTATATTGACATAAATGCCACTTTGCACCCTTAAGTTTGTACGGACTGTCACTTTGCCCCTAACTTTTTTATTTTGACCAAAACGCACCCTAAAGTTTTATTTTTGTGCCACTTTGCACCCTCCGTCGTGGTAGGACAAACGATTCTATCACGGTGTCCGACGTGGCACGCCACATGTACAAAAAAGTGACATGTGGCACGCCACATGTACCAAAAAGTCGTGCCACATGTACCAAAAAGTGACACATGTCACGTCACGTGTACCAAAAAGTGACACGTGGCATGTCACATGTTTCAAAAAATGGCACATGGCATGCCACGTGCACAAAAGGATACATGCCACGTGTCATTTTTTGTCCACATGGCATGCCACGACGGACGCCGCGATCAATTTGTTTTGTCCTACCGGACAGAGGGTGCAAAGTGGCACAAAAATAAAGCTTTAGGGTGCGTTTTGGTCAAAATAAAAAACTTGGGGACAAAGTAGCAGTCCGTACAAACTTAAGGGTGCAAAGTGATATTTATGCCATACTATATTACAAGCAAATATGTATGTGTGTGTGTATAAATATAGTGGATAAGAAATTATTTGATTTGAATAATTAATAGCTAAGAATTCTAAAATCGTCGCATAAACGGTGCAATTTTTGTATTAATTATAGTGTCTATACTATTTTGAAAGAAGTTTAGGACCTAATTAGTAAAATTAAAAACTAAAAGAAATGAAAATCAAAGGACCAAATAGCTTGGAGTAAAAAGTTTGAGGATGAAACTGCATTAAAAGAAAATGTTTAAGGGTCTTAACATAAAATAAAGTAAGTTGAAGAGCTTATAAGAAATATCAGAAGGATCTAAGAGGATAAAATTGAAAAGTTCAAGGCTTATTACATAAATAAACCTTTTTATGTGGGACTTGGGGGGACAAGTGTCACCTCCCAATTAAACCACATGTAACCCCCTTTCCCCCTTTGAAAGGGGTTATCATTATATGTAGTTTAGATCACATTGTTTTGCATTATTAGTGCATGTAAATAAAGGGACAAGTTGAAGTATTCAAGTGTCCTAAAAAAGAATCCTAAACTCCACAAAACCAAACATGAGTGAGTGACAAAGAATGCACCATTAAAGGGGGAGAAATGCAATGCCTACTACATATGCCAATATTGAAAAGGCCAGGAAGAAATCCGTTACTCCATTTCCCCCATACCGGAAACATATTAATTTCCAACATTTGTAATGATAAAACCAATCTTCATAACAAATAAAAGAAAGATCAGACAAAAATCACAGAAAATGGGAAAATTATTACTTACTGGGGTGATTAGTCATGCCATTGATATACCTATTAATGCACCAGCCAACAAATCCTAGCACAATGAAATACATAATCAAGTTGAGAAACATCAAGGGAGCAACAGGTTAATTTCCCAAATTATGAATAACAACTATTTTTTTAAAAAAAGAAGTTAAAAACCTGTGAAACTCTAGCATTTTATAGATATTTTTATTCTTGTTTTTGTTTCACATGTTTTATATTTAGTCCACTAATACTAGTTTCTTTTGTATATAGGGAATTTATAAGGGACCACCAACTGAAACTGGCAAAACTTTCGGACATCATGCAGTCTTGGTTGTAGGATATGGAGCCGATCCTACAACCAATGAGAGATATTGGATAATTCAAAGCTCTTGGGGAAAACACGGTTGGGGAGTGGGAGGCTACGCCGTGTGAGCATGGATCCGAGATTCAGAGGCGAACCCTTGCTCCAAGATTTAATGTATCCCACCTTCTTCGGGGAAGAGATATGCAAGAGCAAACGCAAGTGAAAATGGCAAGAAATAGGTTTTGAAAACAATTCTTTTGTTGGATTAAAATATATTTTATACTTATGGTTTTCGAACTTGTGGTTTTCTTTCTCACGATTCGATAGCGGATTTGATAGCAGTAATTGTCTTTTTACTATTGGGAAATGCTATCTGCGTCCTTGTTTATGACTCTATCATGTTGATTGCAGAGGTGAACTTGAGAGTGAAGGATGAGAGTAAGGCCAAGTTGAGAGTCAAACACAGGAGAAGTTGATTGCAGATTTGCTCACTGTTTCTCTCCCTCTGATCTTAAAGATTTAGGAGTAAAGGATGTTATTAATTAATTATCAGGAAGGAACTTGGAATTTAAGTTTAGTATGGAATTTACTTCCTCAAATAGTTATTGAACAGATCATTGCTATTCCTATTCCAATAGATAAAGAGATGGGTTGTGACAAGTCAAGTAGTTTTTTCGACCGCTTCACTCTATTACCAACTTATATTTTGATCTCAAAATCAATTTTCCAGACTTCCTTGGGACTTATACGGAAACTCAAAACAATTCTGAAAGTTTAGTTTTTCATTTGGCTTTTAGCACATTCCAAATCACATACTACTCAACTCTTGGACATACAGATTTTAGCAAAGGGTTTTGCTACACGCCCATCCATTTTGTCACACACAATGTTCCCTTCTGATGTGTCTATCATACGTCAAGCCACATGTCATCATTTATAAATTTTAATTTTTGTAACCCTTAAAATAAAATTTTAATTTGGGCTAAACTTAATGAATTAATTATATATTTTATTTCTAAAACCCTATAACAATATTATTAATTATGGAATTTACCCTTAAAATGAAAATAAAGTTTTACTTTTGTGCTAAACTTAGTGAAATTAGTTTTGTATTTTATTTCTAAAACTCTATAACAATAAATTATTAATTTTGAAATTTACCCTTAAAATAAAAATAAAATTTTAATTTGGGGCTAAACTAGTGAAATTAAGGCTAAACTTAATAAAAAAATAAAAAAATAAAAAAGAAAGAGAGAGAGAAAACACATGCCTAATGTGTGATGTACACATCAAAAAGGAGCATTGTATGTGACAAAATGGAGGGGTAAGAAGTATTATTCTTTAGCAAATGATCCTTGTTATTACTGTCATAAATCATCACCAAATCTTCTAAGATGATTGTAATTTACTGATAATTGATTTTGTGTAATGTCGCCCATTAGGAATTTGTAGATATATGCCATCACCATTACTTGGATCAATAATTCTTTTTGCCACCACCAAATCTAATTCTTCATTAAAAAAAAAAATACAGCTTGTCAAAGAAAAGCTACCATAAAAAGAACAAGCTACAAAATAATTTAGTTAGACGAAAAACTAGACCTGGCAATTTGTGTTTCGTGTCGTGTTTACATAGGGTATAAACACATATTAGGTCTGACACGAACACGACACGATTAATAATCGTGTCAAGAAATCCAAACACGAACACAAGACTTGTTTCTAAACGTGTACACGGGACACGACACGACATGACACGATTAAGCCGTGTAATAGGTCTTGACACGACACGACACGTTTGACACGATACAATCTTTCAAATATTTCAATTAACTAAATTATATAAATATAATTATATATATAATTAAAGATAATTTAATATATATTTTTTATAATAATTATTTGGGTATATTAGAAATTCAAAATATAAGTTATTTAAGGTTTTAATTAGGCGTGTCTAACGTGTCGTGTAACGGATTTTTCGTGTCATCATGTTAACCCGTTAATTAAAGCGTGTCACTCGTGTCTTAAACGTGTTAATCGTGTCTTGACACGATTACGACACGAAACACGATAATCTTAATCGTGTCCGACACGATTCAGACACGATAAGCCAAACACAAACACGGCTAAACGTATCTCGTGTCAACCCGTGTCGTGTCGTGTCGTGTCAGTACACGAATTGCCAGGTCTACGAAAAACGGAACAATCATATGATAAAACTTAAAAGACTGATTAAATGCCAAACATGAAAAAACTTCCAAGTTTTTTGCCAGGAGAAAGAGCTTTTTTCTCTCTTTTGAGGAAAAAATAGATCATAGTAAATACTATATTTATAGGTAATCTACCAATGTTTCATTGTTTTGTACATCATAACAGTACCTACTGTACACATCACTCTTCTCCATAAATTTAGAATACTAACATAATCTACCAAGTTTGAAGTTATAAAATGACAAACATGGACATTTAATCTTAGCTCAGAGTAACATGAAATTTCCAGTGAAGCTCCATAAATCTTCAAGCATCTGCAACAACAAATTAAATGGATGAAATCAAATTAAATGATTACACATAAGGCATCCAATTAAAATAGAGTTTTAGACCAATTTAATTTTTCTAGATAAAATTCAATGCTCATCCAGATAAATTTTACCAAAATCACAAAGCAGGATTCAATAGACTTAGAACCAAAGTTCTCAACCACCACCACCTTAGTGCCTAGGAATAGAATGATGTCGTAAGACTAACCTAGGAACAACAATCAAACTCAGAACCTAAATTAAAGCATCCCACTAATAACCTATGAAAGGGTTACTACAATGTATTAAGAACAAACCATCCCACTCATAACCTATGAAAGGGTTACTACAATGTATTTAAGAACAAACGGGAAAAGTAAATAATGATATACCTGTTTTGCCAGAATCAGCTTTTGCTTCTTCACAATAGAGGACAGTGTAGGGAAAGTCATCCCCTTCCTTCTCAGGAATTCCCATCAATACAACAGCTTCAAAGGTCTCAGTAGTAGCATTGACAGGATTAAATGCCTGAAAAGTTAGGTAGTGATTGACACCATTTCCAGCAATGCAAGTATTATCCTTCTCCAACTTCTGATACTTATAATCCACATTCTGCAAGACAGAAGACAAAAGAACCCAATTTATAGAAACAAAAGAAGAAAGCAGCAAGCAGCAAGAAAGAGAAAGAGAAGGACCCTTCCAAGCAAAATATTAAGCCAAAAGCCATCGACCCCTCTCTCCACCTTAGTGGTTCTGTCAAGAAAAATTATGGAGTGCTCAAGCTGAAAATTAGTTCTATGAATGAGCAACTGAGAATCCTGTTATTGGAGTAAGAAATAGAGAAAGACATGGGAAAGAAGAGAGGGTTTGTGGCAGTGGTGTCAAGGCATATGGAGCTAAGAAAATGAAGACTTCTTTCTCAAATAAATAAAGCTAAAACCTAATTAAGAATTTTTTTTTGAAAAAAAAAATGTTGAGTGTCAATACCCAATACTAAGTTGTGCTTTTTAAATTGAAACAGTTTTAGGGGGAACAGGCATTAATGGATGCAATTAAAAATCTTGACGACAAAGTTTTCTGTGATTCTATTGGAGGAACTGGCATATGATATCCCCATTACAATTGATATCAACTATCAACTCACCAATAGTAGTATCTAATGGGTATAGCTGAGTTGATATTTTCTTAACTAAAAATAATACTAGCAATGAATTTATAAATTGTTTAATTTCTTCAAATAATCTAATACCGTTAGTATTCCCCAAACAAGGTGAGGGATTCCAGTTTTCTTCCTCCTAAAAATTTCATTGGAAACTAAATAGGCCCAGAAGCTTACCCTCTCACTCTTCAAGTAATCAACGGCTGCGAGGCAGACAGGCTTCAACTTTTCCCGAGTATTCTCATCCACATCCAACTTTAAAGGAATCATCCGACCGACGGAAGTAACATCTTCAGGTAAAGAAGGAACATGAAATCCCTGAAACGAAAACATATACTTAAAAACCTAGTATAAATAACATATATATATATAATTTGTATAATAATAATCTATACTATATATAAAAGTACGAGTTATGAGAAACTTTTGAATCGACTATTATACCCTTATTTTTATAATTGAATCGACCATTATATCCTTATTATTCAAACATATTTCTTAAATGTCATTACTTAACTATTATAGTTTTATTCTACTAAAAACTCTATTTTTATTCAATTAAATCTAATATCTATACTAATTATAATGTCAAAACCTGAGTTTGTCTCACGAGTTGACTCGGAGACAAACTCAGTTTTTTAAAAATTCAAAATAAAATAAAAACTATCCATTTAAGATAAAAACTACCTATTATAGGATAAATATAATATTTAAATTTATTTATATAATTTTAAATAAACTATTTATTGCAAAAAAAAAACTGTCAAAAACCACTCACATAGTGAGTCTCACGAGTTGACTCGGACTTGAGTTTGTCTCACGAGTTGACTCGGAGACAAACTCAGTTTTTTTAAAATTCAAAATAAAATAAAAACTACTCATTATACCCACATTTTAGATAAAAACTAAACATTATAGGATAAATATAATATTTAAAATTATTTATATCATTTTAAAAAAACTACCTATTAAAAAAAACTGTTATAAACCACTAACGTAGTGAGTGCCCTGTGTCTTGTCTTTATAATTGCTTTACTTTTTTTACTATTTTTGTTTTCAAAATATACAGTTTTATTCTACTAAAAACACTATTTTCATTTAAATAAATTCAATATTTTATTATCTCAAAAAATTCAATATTTTATAATCATTTTATTTTACCATTCTAATTTAAAAAGTTATTATGATTGACATCTTACTATTTGATAGTTTATAATAATGTATTATGATTAAAATTTATTATTTCCCTAATATGCAATTATTTTATTTGACTTATAATTGATTTTTTGCTTGATATATTGCTTGCTGTATAATTAGAAAAATCTCACATTCTTATAACTATATAATTTTTACCATTTTACTATTTTATTAAAAAAACTTAGATGTATTAGAAATTTTAAATATACTTTTATAGTTTTACTCAACTAAAAACTCTATTTTTATTTTTCTGTAAAAAAAACTCTTATTTTATTTAATTAAATCTAATATCCTTATAACTATTTGTTGTTATCATTTTACTATTTTAATTAAAAAACTTAGACATATTATAATTTTTAAAATATATTCTTTTACAATTTTTTAGAAATAAACTTTTACAATTATTCTACTAAAAACTCTATTTTTATTCGATTAAATTGAATATTTTTAATAAATATTTTATTTTTACCATTTTACTTTTAAAATATTGGAGATTTTTTTGATAATTATGGATCCATTTCAATTATAATATGAGCTGATAAAAGTATTATTATCAAGTTTAAAAGTTAAAATAAATTGGCTAATCATCAACTATTCAAATTTTTTTAACAAATTAAGTTAAAAATTTATTTAAAATCTAATTATTGTGATTCACTTTGTTTTTCTATTTTTGTAGCGTGTATTGGTAGGTTAAATATGGTTCTAAGTCAAATGAATCAGGTAATTTTCTCGAGTCATTCGGGTTTCAGTTCATCTAGATTTAGGTCTACTAGGTCTAATTGGGTTAGGCGGATTCGAGTTTTGACCTCGGGTCAATCAGGTTCCGGATCATCCGGGTTTTGGATTTTTCAGGTTTAGATTCAGCTCAATTTGGTCAGTGTTAAATTTTTTTTTTTCACAAAAAAGGCATAATTTTTTAATGTTTGATTCTTAATTTTATTTAATATATTTATTATTCGATTTTATTTTACAATCCACCACTGGTGAAGTTTAGCAAACTGCATATACAGTTTGTCGTGTCTGAATAGGTTGGGTCTGGATCGTTTACTTTTTTTATCAACATCAGATTATGTCGGATTGGACGAGTTATCTGGTTTGGCTTAGATTTCACAGCTCTACATATATAATTAATTTCAATCATTATTTTAATTTTTATTTAATTTAAATACGAGTATCACGTGCAACCCACAGTATATACTAGTAATATAAAAAGCACCAAATTAGGGGAACTTGAAATTAGGGCTTACACGACTAGCGGCCAGAGCAGCATTATATTCCTTATACTCGGCATCTGTCATCAGACGCTTTCCATTCGGAAATCTATCACCTGGTTTGGGAGTTGGACCGTGAACGAGAAGCAGCTTCCAAAGGCTTTCTGTGTCCCAGTCTTTGAATTCTGGAGAAGAACCAATAATATATTCAATCAACTCCTTCTTCTCCTCCTCATCTATTGCTTCAAAATCGAAATCCGATTCCGAAGAGGTTTCGCAGTCCACCGCTTCGACGTCTGGAGGAACTGACTTCTCTTGCATATTCGCCTTCGACGAGGACTCGTCCAACTTCTGTTTCTTCTCCGGCGGTGATGCTTCAGATGAGGAAGAAGAACTCAGTTGCTCCAACGTTGGGCATGGTTCAGTTACATTCAGACAACATAATTGATTCCCTTGCATATTCGCCTTCAACGAAGACTCGTCCAACTTCTGTTTCTTCTCCGGCGGTGATGCTTCAGATGAGGAAGAAGAACTCAGTTGCTCCAACGTTGGGCATGGTTTAGAGAACTCAGACTCACATTCAGACGACATAATTGATGGATAGTATTTTCAGAAAGAGGGGAGATCGAGATCAGGATCGAGAGAAGAAGAAACCCAAACCCTAACTTTTAATTTGGTAGTAAAGTAAGTTTAAAACTAAAACATGGTGTCAATTTTAGGATTAAGCCTTTTATAGGATTGAATCCGAAGCCAAATTTCACATAGCCTTTCTCTATAGTGGGCTTGTTTATAAAGTTTATATTCCTTTGTTGGGCTTTGAAAAGGCCTCCAAAGCCTTTCCATTTCCTTTTTCCCCCCCTTTTTATCTACTCTAGTATTTTCAACTAAAGTCTAATTTTGAATTCCTTTATAAGGAGAGCTTATCAATAGACTAAACTATCATTTTCCCCCTTGAACTTGTAGTGGTTGGATGTTTTGTCTCCTTAACTTCAATTTTGGATATTTTGTCCTCTGAACTTCAATTTTTGGGACGTTTTGCCTCCTTATGCTAACGGTACCGTTAAACCAATGACGTGGCATTACCACGTCAGACCAACACGGCCCACGTGTCATTGCCACATGGGACAAAACCGATGACATGGCAGTGTCACGTGGCATTTTTGTGCCACGTGGCAATGTCACATCATCGGTTTAACGATAACGTTAGCCTAAGGGGACAAAACGTTCCAAAATTGAAGTTGAGGGGGCAAAATGTCCAAAATTGAAATCCATGGGACAAAACGTCCAAACACTACAAATTTAAGGGGGAAAATGGTTATTTAGTCCTTATCAATATGGATTTGCTTGTAAAAACTTTCATTAAATATTTTTCTTTAATCCATCATTCATCAAGTGAACTTTCACATATTATCAAAGAATCAAGATTGAGAAAAATCAACAAAAAAAATTTATTTAAACCCATATTATATATATATATATATATGTGTGTGTGTATTATACATGATCTATATGGAAGTGTAGGCACAGCTTTATCCGTATAATAACAAAAAAACTTCAACAAAATTGGGGGAACAAATGGGGATGGAAATTCTTGAAGAAGTATCTCAATGATTATATATATAAAGTTTTAAAATCCCATATGAAAATACTAGTACCCCCCAAAAAATTCCCATATAAAAAATTTTATGTTCGAATTGGGAAAACATTAGATATTTTTTTCTTGATTTTTCGGAAAACAAATTAATATTTTGTAGGGAAGACGGACCAAATCAATAATCGCCTCGATTAGAAGATCTTATAGTTTGGAACTACATAACATATTCAATTTTTTAGAAGCTTTAGAACAAAACAGAGAATATATTACAAGCAAATGTGTGTGTGTGTATATATAGTGCCAGTGGATAAGAAATTAAATAACTAAATAATAATAATAATAATAATAAAAAGAAATTTAATTCAGAAAAACTATGCTAATATGGAATAAGATCATATGCCAATTTAATACTTACAAGTAATTATGAAAATGAATTACGTAATTTGCAAAAGACTAATACTATATATATTACACTGAATTAGAGATAAATCACCACATAATGTCAAATTGTTTCTCGTTTGACTATTCATATGAATTCTCAAAAAAAAACCTATTCATATGAAAACATAGGAAAAGCCGAAAAGCTTCATTATCATCTGCTAAATAAGGATGATTCTTTATTTTTTTTCTACATAAGAACAATAAAATAAAAAACAATTACAATCTCACAACTCCTATGCCCTCCCTAGGATGATTCTTTATTAATTTTTAGGTGCAACTGCTTCATTAATTTCCGTGTGCTTTTGATTTAACATTTACTAATAAAATAATTTGCCCAGATTGTTCATGCAACAATCAAGTCTTTTTTCAGCTGCCCAACAAAAAATATCTATACAAAAATCCACCTTATTAAATTATCACTATCTTTTTTCCTTAATTTCCTTTGTTGGACTAAATAGGTTAGAAATAGGCATTCATTCAACATTATTTTGATACCCAAAAACCAAAATTAAGCCGACTAATTTGATTTGTCTTGATCCTTTCTTATTGCCAAAATAAATTTGATTTGTCTTGAAGATTAATATCAAACGTTGAATTTAAAAATTAAAATTGATGGGATCCAATTGTATTGAACTACTACTGGAAAGTGTAAGCCAAGAAACAAAAATGTCTCTGATCATGGGCTAAAATGTTCATATGATAAAATCAAAAGAAGAATGATGTACTAAACAATATGAAGAACAGAAGAAATTTTCATATACTGTAAAAATCATACAATCAAATTAATATTGTACAAATTAAATTGAAAGTGATCATACATATATATACCCATATACATACAAAAGATAAATTTTATTTTATTTTATTCTTTTACTTATTTTCCTCGACTAAAGGAGATGGTGGTTCCTTCTTCTGCTGGAAACTTCGTCTCCTTATGAGATCACCAAACCTTCTAAGCAAAGCTCTCTTCTTCCTGGAATTCCTATCACTGTCTTCATCAAAATGGGCTGCATCAAAATGGTCAAACTCTTCACCAGCCAAAACTTCGTCATCAGTCAATGTAGAATTAAAAGACTTCTTCCTCCGATGAGCGGCGGCCGCGACCCTTGCCTTGTCGGGAGTTTCAGCCACGTCAAAGATCGACCCTCGAAGAGGGTCAGAGTTATCGGAATCAGATTCTTCGTCACTTTCTTTCGGTGGGATTCTGATCACTAAATCTTCATCTTCATCGTCTTCGTCAAAAACAACCGGTTCCTTGTAATGATAATATGGGATTTTAATACTCAGACAAGTACTAGCACTGTATCTATGATGATGATGCTTTGGTTTCTTCGTATGTTCCTTGTGTTGTTCTTTTTCCTCTTTGTTGTGCTCCTTGTTATGATCTACAGATGGCAATGGTGTAATTATTTGCTTCTTGCTTTGCTCTTGATCTTGATGATCTGTTGTAATTTCCCATTCCTTTGGTGTTGGTGTTGTTGCTGTTCCTGTTGCTTCACAGAAAAGTTTCTTCAATTCCCTGATGTTTTCAAAAGCTGCAGCTTCGTTGATTTTTAGGTTTTCATTTTCCTGGGAAAGGAAATTCAAAGCTTCGTCTTTTTTAGCTATGGAATCCTTGAGTTGGGAATTTTCTTCCCTAGCAATACTTGCGGCTTCTTTGGCAACATTAGCTTCATTTATGGCTTGTTTCATTATATCACGAAGTTTTTGATTCTCTTCCTTGGATTTTTCATACATAATTTCAGCCTCTTTGAGTGATTCCATCAAATGTTTACATTCTTCTTGTGCGGAATTCCTTTCCTCTTCAGCTTTCTTAATGCATTCCACAAATCCCGTCTCTTTTCCATTCCATGCTAAAATGGATTCTTCGGCTTCTAATCTTAATCTCTCCGAAGTGTTCTTGTATCGATCAGCTTCTTTCTTTGCTTCTTTATACTTTTCATCTTTGTTCTTCAATTTCACCTTCAAATTCTCTGTCTCCCCTTTGGTTTTCTCAAGTTCCAATTGGGTCAACGCCAATTTCTCTTTGGTTTGATTTGCTTCCGTCAAAACTTCTTTCAATGCCAAAGCTAAATCATCCATAGCTTTCTTGCTGTTTTCTTCAGCCTCGGCAGTTGTTTTCAATTCATCTTTTAACGAATCCACCTCCTCAGCTAAACTCTTAGCATTTTCCGAAGAAATCTTCTCGTTTTCTTGAGCTTTAAGCAAACTTTCCTTCACCATTTGAAGTTCAGACTTTAGGGTTTCCATTGCTTCTTCATGGTAATCCTCAACGGAACTTTGGGATGCATTTTCAGATGACGAAGCTTCCATTTTTTCCAACTTCGTATGGAGGGAATCAGTTTCTCGCCTTGAAACTTCAAGTAACATGTTTGTTTCCTCAAATTGTTTCCTTATAGCAACATAAGAATCATAGATTTTCTTTTCGGATTCTTTTCCTTTCTCAATTTCTTCCTCCAATTCATGAATCCTTTTCTTGCCTTCGGAAAGCAATTCCATTGCCTCAGACTCAAAGGATTGAACTTTGATCAACTCATCTTTTAACTTAATATACGAAGCTTCTTTCTCTGCCAATTTCATCTCCAACTCTTTAGCCTTTCCAATTTCATATTTCAAGGATTCAATGCATCGATCCTTGCTCTTCAATTGCTCAATTGCACCATTTAAAGCATCCTTCACCGCAGTAAGCTCTGTATGAATGTCTGCAACTTTCCCAGAATCCATTGGATTCATCATTGTTGGCTCTTCCTCAAGCTGCCCCATTTCTTGCTAATGTCTCTGAAACCCAAATTTTTTTAAAAAATTTCCTTTCCTACACATTCAAAAGAAACAAAGAAACAAAAAAAAATTATACCTTAAATTGAAAAAGAAATTAACATGGTCAAGAAAAACAAAAACATAGCATGAGATTAACATATACCTTAAATTGAAATGGAAATTAATGGTATGAGGGTTTTTTTTTCTTCGGAGGGACAGGAAAGACTAGGGAATTGATCTCTCAAGAGACTTTTCCCCTTGTCAAATCTTGAGGCAGAGAAAGGGTTTTGGTTTTTGGTTTTTTTGGATGAAAGGAATGAATAAATGAGGTTCTTTTCAATTTCTGTTTAAAGAACATCAGCAACAAAAAAAAGTATCTAAAAATAAACAAAAGATTTGGTGATGGATATTATACCGACTCCGTTGTCTTAATAATAGATAAAAAAAACAGAAGCTAACAACACTAAAAACAATGTTGGAACAAGAAAATTGGTATGGGGAGAAAAACACGGAACCAAATCAAAAGAAATATCGACATATTCATGTAAGAATCTTCTAAATTTGGACAAAAGAGAATTCAAAGAAGAAAATCTAGGGAGAGAGGTCAATGGTTCGTTTGGGAAGAAAACCCGAAGTTGGCGGGTATCCCACAATAAACAACATCAAATTAAAGCTCTAAGAAATAGAATCTTCGCCGCAACGAGGACTTTGCTTTGGAAACGAAAATTTAATAAAAGTGTGTTATTTTTTGCTTCTTTTGTTTTGATTTTTGACTGCAAAATGGTCATATTTGGCTACTTTTAGCCCTTGTTGACATGGTCGGTCTCTTAACGAATTGGTTCCAATTAACAATGGCGCTGGCCCTTGGACTTGGTATTTAGTATTTGTCTCAAGTATTTTGGGATAGTTGTTGGTTGGCTGGCTAACCAATACAAATCATTTTTGAATCAAATGAAACATAGAGATATGACTATATGAAGGTTGAAACACAAAATATAGCAATTTGGTGAAGATTTCTATACCATTTAAAATATAATTAATATCTCATTCTCTATGGAGTAGATAGAAAAGAAAAAACAGGAATCTTGATATTTAATTATTTATTGAAAATTCTCTATCTAATTTGCAAACTTTTGTTGTCACTCCATACCTTTCATCACTTGTCATTAAATTATTATCAAATAATTACAACAATTAATCTATATGAGTACAAATATATTTGGTCTTTTGTACTTTATTATTCATATATAGTAGGTTAGGTTGAATATATGTATTAATGAAATGAGATTATAATAGAAAATCAACTTTTTAAATCCACACGAGAGTCTCAATCATGTACACATTGTCTGCAATGAAAGAAATTATTTCGAAATATAATGAACAACGAAGTCAGGATGGCCGAGTGGTCTAAGGCGCCAGACTCAAGTTCTGGTTCTCGTTAGAGAGCGTGGGTTCAAATCCCACTTCTGACAACTATTTTCATTTTAGTTTTTACTAGTAATTTTTTAAATTAATAAAATATAGTAATATTTAAATAACGAATACGATTGGGCTTCTTCCACGTAGGCGCTGCTGCCTAAGCCTACCTCAGGTCTTATCCCAGGTTTCGGGTATATGAGTGATGGTCCGATTATTCAGAGTATGGACATTACACTTAAGAGTTACATATTACTGTAGCTACTAATACAACAATGGTACTCTTTTGCATGAATACTCACAATCAATTTCATTGCCGTTTAGTAACATGCAGGGGAATATGAATATCTATACCAACATGCCTTCTCATGGAATGACAGGAAATATGAGAATCAATCCCTGAGTTTCTGGAGTAGCAGAAATAAATCAATGATGATACATTGGTTGCAAAAGAATAATCTTCCAGTGTCTCCATATAGAAACTTGCAGCACTTGAGAGTCAATGGTTGATTGGCTGACAATGTTATACTCTACCATCATCTCAGTGCATAGAAGGATG
Organism: Corchorus capsularis; assembly: GCA_001974805.1. Classification (NCBI taxonomy): domain Eukaryota; kingdom Viridiplantae; phylum Streptophyta; class Magnoliopsida; order Malvales; family Malvaceae; genus Corchorus; species Corchorus capsularis. The sequence continues at coordinate 13,352 of AWWV01014531.1, read as the reverse complement.
AACAGGAACATGTCATCTGCAGAAGAAAGGATATAATAAACAAGGGATTAGTACCGGTTTAACAAATCAGCCAAGGTGATTGATGACAGATAATTGTGTGCAACAACATGTCTTCACAAGGTTTTACCTCAGTAAGTATGGTAACATCTGAAACTTATATGTCATTGTGGCTGCCCTATTACTGCTGAAACGCTGTGACTACTGCGGCATCAAGACCTGTGCTCTTTTTCCCTTCCTCCCTTAAAATATATCCCCATTGTTCTAGCCAAATGAATTCGGATTTTCCAAATTTTAGATGTCTTCCAGCAGGAAAACAACAACTCTCATTGAGATATAAGTCAACCAAAACAAGTCCACAACAAATCAATTTCTGCAAAACTAACCAACCCTTTCAGTTGTAAACTGATACTCTTAATCTCTAAATGAATCTTATCAGTGTCTGGATGAGAGGTATCACCCCCAAGGAAGTAGTGCACCTTATTACCAATCTGCATCCAACTATATGCACTTTGTTTTCTTACTCCTTGTTCTGTCATCTTTTGCCTAACTCTTGAGACTTTGTCCCACATGCCAGCTGCAGCATATATATTGGACAAAGCAACATAAGCTCCAGAACTATGTGGATTCCATTCCACCATTTTCTTAGCTGCTATTTCTCCTAATTCTACATTCAAATAAGTACTGCAGGCAGAAAGAAGAGCACCCCAAACTCCGGCATCAGCTTCAAAAGGCATCTCCTGAATTATCTTAGATGCTTTTTCCAGCTGACCTGCTCGACTCAGTATATCAACTAAACAAGAATAATGTTCAGGCATACGGCAAATCCCATATTTTTTAACCATTAAGTCAAAAAACTCCATACTTTCATTTACCTTCCCTGCATGACCACATGCAGATAATAAACTAAGAAAAGTTACCCCATCTGGGTTAACACCAGCCATTTCCATCTGGTTGAAGCAAAGAACAGCTTTTTCATATAGACCATGATGTGCATATGCAGCAATGATTGTATTCCATGAAACAAGGCCTGCTCCATTAATTTGTCTAAAAGCTAGCTCAGCGTCAAGAACGTCACCACATTTGCTGTACATTGTAATCAAGGAATTACACAAAGAAAGATCCAATTCAAACCCATATTTTATAACAAGCACATGTATTTGCCTTCCTTCTTTAAGTGATGCAAGAGCAGAACAGGCAGTCAAAACAGAAACAAGGGTCAAATCATCTGGTTTCATACCCAGATTAACCATTTCTGAACACAACTTCATTGCTTCCTCTCCAAACCCATTTTGTGCATAACCTGCAACAATATGTAAAAGCATATCATAATCCGAATTCATTCTAGAGTAATTTTCTTTCAAGTTATAGTAGATAAAGGAATTGGAGGTAGCATCACCTGTTATCATTGCATTCCAACACACTAGATCCTTACATTGAATTCCATCAAACAAAACCCTTGCTTCTTCCACCTTCCCTTCTTTAGAGTACCCTGTAATCATAGCTGTCACAGCAACAACATTCTTAACAGGCATCCGCTCATACAACTGCCTAGCTTCAGAAAACTTCCCATTATCAACATACCCACTGATCATCACCGTCCAAGAAACGAGATTCCTACATGGCATCTCATCAAAAATAGCTCTCGCCTTGTCAACTTCCCCAATTCTCATATACCCATCAATCATCGCAGTATAAGATATGACGTTCTTCCTCGGCATTGCTGCAAAAAGCCTTCCAGCTTCCTCTATCCTATTCCATCTCACAAAACCCGATATCATGGCGTTATACGACGCTGTATTTCTCTGAGGCATCGCTTGGAAATACTCAAAAGCTTCATCCAAGCAGCCATTTTCGACGCAACCGGCTATCATGGAGTTCCAGGAGATTATATTTCTTTCGGGCATTAAATTAAAAAGTCTCTTGGATTCTTGGAGACACCCATTTTGCCAGTAACCGGTAATGATAGAGTTCCAGGAGACGATGTCGTGGTTGGGCATATTGTCGAACAGTTGTCGAGCAGCCTCAAGGCTACCGACACGTGATAGTTCTCGGATCCTAACATTGCATTGAAAGACATGGTGGGTAGATAGCTGCCTAGCTTGGGTTGGGAGGCTGAAACTGAGATAACGGTCAACAGAATTGAAAGGGAAGGAAATATGAAACTTGGGTAGAAGGAGAGAGTTGAACTTGATGAGGGTGGATCGGTGGCTAAGGAAAAGCATGAGAGAGTAAAAAGAGAAGAAAAAATTGGCGGTGTTGATCTGGGCTTTTGCGCGAGCCCTTTAGTTTGCGTTTTCAGTTTGGTTGCACTACAATTGTCCCAAAGTCCCACTCCTAACGGTAAACGTCTTTAAAAAAAAAAAAAAAAAAAAACTCTCTATCTAACCTCATCCTCGTCTGCTCTACTTACATTTGAAGCAGAAAGGCTTGAATATCGTACACTCAAAGACATAGTTCTCGGTTTCTAAAAGATTAAACAGCTAGTGATGGCTGATGGGGACTTTACATACAAGAGTCCAACCGTCAGTGTCCACTTGAACATTTGTGATACTCGCTAGTCACTACAAATATTGATTATTGGGTGGGTCTACTGAACCCACATGCTTATTGAGCCTTCTGTTACCTAATCACGTGCTTATGGAACCCGATGGCAGCTAAAGCCCAACGAAAATGATGGGTCCAAACCACCAAAAACCCAAAATTTCCCGACTCTATTACCAATTCCAATTTACAGCCGTCCATTTTCCAACCAAGGATAAACATAAGTAAACACCATTGTCTTATTTACAATCACCAGTCTCATCATCAAATAGTGCTTCTTTCTCCCCCCTCATAAAAGACCATATTTCAATTTACAGTTGAATTTGATAACGTTAAGTCACGGCACTAATATTAGAGAGAATTGGTCAAACGAAATAAACCAAACACCGCGTTGCAAACTTGCAATATAAAATCAACAGCCCATCGAGAAATACCCTTTCAACCAAAAAAAAAACAGCCCATCGAGAAAGAATCAAATTTAAGAATCAATTAACAAAACTAAACTACATTAGGGTTGGCAAATAACAGATAGAAGATGTTCAAAGCCACTACAGTGTTTGTGGCAGAGCAAAACACATTTAAACAGAGGAATATACCACAGAGACCTGGAAACTTTTGTTCATTAACAGATTATAATATCAGACACCACCTTCCATACCCTCCATTTCATCACATCACATGAAAACCTAACCACACCTAACCATCAACCTATCATCATCTTTCTATCTACCTAACAAAAGGCATAAAATACCCAAAAAGACAAAAAAAAAGAACACAACCCTTTTTTCCCTACAAACCAACAAGAATTACTTCTTCCTAAGTGAGAAATCATCATCAACATTTAAGCACGCTCGCCCCTGATCCTGCGAGCCAGCTGGATATCCTTAGGCATGATTGTGACACGCTTGGCGTGGATGGCACAGAGATTGGTGTCTTCGAAGAGACCCACAAGGTATGCCTCAGCAGCTTCCTGGAGAGCCAGAACAGCATGACTCTGGAAACGCAGATCAGTCTGCAACACAAATATTATAACACAAGTCAATCATTGGGTACCAAAAGAAAGATCAATTGTCAAAAGGAAATGAAAAAGTACTAAAGACCCATTCTTATACCTTGAAGTCCTGGGCAATTTCACGGACAAGCCTCTGGAAAGGCAATTTCCTGATCAGCAGCTCAGTACTCTTCTGATACTTACGGATTTCACTGTTTCAAACAGAATTGAGAAGGTCAATAACCTAAAAGACAACAAATTCAACAAATGAAAAGGAAAAAAAGAACAATGTAAAGCACAAATTGAATTACCGAAGGGCAACAGTTCCAGGACGGTAACGGTGAGGCTTCTTGACACCACCGGTGGTTGGGGCAGACTTACGGGCAGCCTAAAAAGAGACAGAAATTGATCGAAGGTTAATAACGAGAAACCAAAAACCTCAAAATTGGGGAAAATCAAGCTTAAAATGGTGAAAAAACGGGATTAACCTTGGTAGCGAGCTGCTTCCTTGGAGCCTTTCCTCCAGTTGACTTACGGGCAGTTTGCTTGGTACGGGCCATCTCTGGAAAAGAAAAGAAAAATAATTTCAGATGACAACTAATCTCTTCCTACGTTCTATCTACATTTTCTAATCTACCAAACAGTACAAGGAAAAACCAGATCTTGATTGATTGTTAACTACCTCAAGAAAGAGAAACCGAATTATTCTTAGGCAATTACCTAAAAACCTTAATTTCCCCCAAAAAGTAAATTCAAAACCCTAATTATCAAAATCAGAATTCAAACACCAAATAACCGAACTAAAATCTCAGAAAACAAGCTTAAGAATTCAAGAATCTACAGAGAAATTAACCTCAGCATGAAATTCAAAGAAAGATTTAACTAAGCCCTAAATTACTTCATCAATATCCTAATTCAATTAACAATTGATCAAAGAAATAAACCAAACAGAAGAAGAAAAGGACAAAATCAACGAAACCCTAAGATTATAGAAAAGAAAATTTTGAAAAAAATTAAAAGTAAGAGAGAGAATGGAAAGAGGAGGGAACGAACCTTGAGATTTGTTTTCTCTTCTTCGCTTGAAAGTTTCAAAGGAAACAAAGTTTAAAGTTTGAAAGGCAAAGCAGTTAAAGGATATTTATAGGAGGGAATCGGCTTATTAAAATGGATCGGACGGACACGATTCGCTATCCGTGTGTTTCTTCTGTACGATATCTGACGGCGAAGACTATCATAAGCTGTGTTTTCTCCATCTAAATCGACGGTTTAGATTAGCCTAAAAGGGTGAGACACGGATCGTTATGGTTGAATACTCAATTCTTATTGGTTCAGCGAAAAACACATTATTATGCCTCTAATGTTAGAGTAGGGAAGTCAACAAGACACAAGAAATTTTGGCCAAAAAAAAAACAAGACACAAGAAATCAGTACATTTGTAATTTGTTAATTTGATTTTTTTAAGGACTTTTTAGCTATTTTAATTTTTAGTATTAAAATACATAAATATATCACTAATTAAAACAGAATTGACCACAAAAGCATAAAGAGTTAAAGTTAGTATTGAACAAAAAATATAAATTCAATAATTAAAAAAAGAATTGATCATAAAATGCTGAGAGTAACATCTAAGCAAAACTGATAGATTTTCAATAAATTTACCATTTTTTAGGTTAATTATTATTTAGTAAAATAATCTACTTTCAAGGCCCAAAGGCCCAAATAAATGAGTAAAAGAATAGTGGCACCGGCAAGTAGTCTTCTTTGTGAAATGTGAACATGTTCATGAGGATTGCTTAGGCCCAAACAGAGCGTTGCTTGTTAATTAAAACTTTCAGATTTCAGTTTCAATCCAAATCCATTATGATGAACATTGGTTCTGTCAGAAGCCTGAAACGGAGGAATCAAAAGATCAGAGGAATTTGAATTTCCACATTCATAAATCAAACACCGTACAAGATTGTACATACATATAATGGGGGGTTACTACCCTATTTTAGAAAGAGAGACATTCTTTTGCAATCCCCAATTCCCCATCCTATATTATAGTAGTAGTAACAATTTGCACTCTGCTCACATATCAGCAGAAAACAAGCTGTAACATTAAGCACTTTCATCACGTAACATGAGTCAAAACTGTTATTCATCAAGAACATCAAACCCAAATGCTTGCAAAGGCTTCTTCGAGGGCTCTCCTCTTGCTCAATTCTATACTCCACCCTCCTGCTCTTCCACCTCTTTCTGCTCGGAGCTTCATCATTTCCTCATCATCGAGGGCATATCCGTGCATGTCCACCCCACCGGCAAGTGGCAAAGGTTGTGGTGCCATACCAGTTGGTCGTGGCTGCCCTCCGGCGACAGTGGGTGCATATTGACCTTGGGCTGCAGCACCAAATCCTCCTTGCAAGCCCTGGTTTAAGCCCTATTTCAATAAACACATAATCAGTTGAAATCATGTTGCATCTATGATGGAAGTAAAAGCATTACTACAAGTGCAGGAAAAACCAACAAAATTATCAAAACTTAAGAGAGCTATCTGATATTCATTATTATTGCTTTTGGGAGCTGCTGTAGAAGAATTAGTATTTCAGTAACACGTGAGCTAACTTAATCAAGTGAATTAGCACTAAGAAACTGATTTAGCAACTTAAGGTGAAACCAGATATATTAAAGTTGTCTAAGATCTCAATTGCAAACTGAAATACAATAAATCAAAGTGGTATACACATTGTTTAGAGAAAACAATAGCAACAAAAGAAGCAACTGTAATTATCTGTCGTAAGTCCAGCAACTAAGGCAAATTAGATTAAGCTGAAGTGTTCATATTAGAAGCAGTAGGTTAACAGATGTCGAAGACATAAATACTATAGATCAACACAAAAAACTCTCTCGTCTGTGCAGTCATGGCATAAGAAATTAAAGAAATAATTTTAGATGAGAAAAAACCCAGATATATAAGAATTGCACCAACATCATCAGTCAAAGCATTTGAACAAGCAATTCATCCATTTTTCTTGAAACAGGTAGCAACATGAATGAGGTTAAGAGATTAACTATAAACTTTCAAAGGCATGTTCTAACAATGTAAGGCCAACTAATGATGGCTGCTTCATATCCAGTAACATAATTCAACAAAAATAACCTATTGAAAAGTGCAATGAAAATGAACAAAATCCTTACCGCATCGGTATCAGCCTGTAATGGAACTCCCTTGCAAGCTGCCAGAGCTGCTGCTAAATCTTCAGCCTGTTGGATCAAAACAGCTGAAATCAGTAACTTCTCAAGTTAATTTTCCAGGAATTCATACAGTTATAACTTCTAATGAACAAAATAAAGAATTCTTGAGGGTTACCTTCTTAGCTTGATTGATCATTATCTGCTCAGCATTCTCTTTCTGATATTTACTAATTCTTTCTTCAATAGCTTGAACATCTATTCCCTCAACTAAATTAAAAACTGCCCCCCAAAGAAAAAAAGAAAACCCAAATTAACAAGTTTAGCTAAAACCCAAATTCGAAAAATGAAATTGCAAAACAACTTACCCATATCTTCCACTTCTTCCAAATAATCATTGTATTCTCTGAGCGATGGGAAATCTTCTTCCCTTTTATTGAATCTACATAAAGTAAAACGTTAATTTTCTGCATCATTGACGCTGATTCGCTGAATAGCAAAAGAAGGGGAAAACTTACATGTTGTTTATTCTTCTACGGATTTGGATCTCCTTGTTGTGAGGATTGGAACTTGCAACCACCATGCCTTTCGAGCTTTGGGATTTTTTTTTTTCACTATTCCGTTTCTCTTCCTCTTTAGAGAACTGGGTTTCAAAATTCTTGGAACGAAAATTCACTGGTTTCTTTTTTTATTTTTCTCTATATATTTTTGCTTTTCCTTTTTCTGTAGCTTTTTTTTTTTTTTCCAATCAAAGTTTTGTAAGCCAAGAAGTGTTAAAAGAGTAGACCTAATGCAGGGGTTTCTGGGCTCTGGCTCGTTTCGGCCTTCCTGTTTTCGGCATCTATTCCCAAATTAGTTACAATGTGAATGTTTCCTTTGCCAATTAAACATTTCCAAATTAGAAGACATTTTTGGGATGTTTTCTCTCTATAAATACTAATTTTGAGGTTTTATCATCAAACAATAAAGAAATAGTACAAACTAAGATTGAAATTATTATTATTAAGAAAAAAAAAAAAGATAGCTGTCCAACTATAAAAAGAAAAATTATTACAAATAAATGTATTGAAACCATTCCTCAATTACCAATATTCAATTTACATTCTAGCTCTCCATCATCTATTTTTAAGAATACACCTATAACTCAAGCTGATCAAAAGGTGGAAAGTAAACAAAAAAGAAAAAAGAAAAAAAGAATCCGACTAGCCTACCTCATTTTTCTTTTACAAAGTTACCCAAGAAAGAAAAAGAGTAAGGAAATGGCTCTAACATGCATATGCCGGCAATCACCTTATACACCAAAGGGCTTCTAAAAGACTACCCTGCTATTTTCATACACACCTTTGCAACTTTTCAAACAATTATCTTGACAGAGTAGTAAATAAGCATGTAGTTTTGGCACCCGTATCGATATAAACCAGCAAGGTCATGCATACGCAATTAAAGAAGCTGAAGCAAGCAATGCTCGATCAAATAAACTCGACAATGCCGGCTTAAGCCCCACTCTGCAATCATATACCTTTGAAGTACCCCAGAAAGGCCAACTGGTGGTGAAATTTGAGGAGCTACTGTACCATAAAATCTAGTATATGTAATGAAACTTCCTACCAGAAAGCCACAAGTGTGTTATGTTACAGGCTTCATCAACTTATGGTAGTATTTACGTGTCATCAAAGTGAAAGCAGTCGGCAACTTTCAGGAGATCTGCAAGCTGACTGACTGAAGACTGAACGACATCAGCCTTTGGAGAGAAAGAATTGGGAAGTTGCGGTAGGCAAACCGGCAGACATTGATCACTCTCTTCGGGAGGGCAGAAGGCATAGAGCACAGCTCGACAGAATATAAATCTGGAGAAAAGTCGCAGTCATTCATAAGTCATAAGCAACAGAATCGTATGAGACCGGACTTATAGTTAACAATATCATCAAGTAGTTACTTGCCCCAACATTCACAATAAACCATACTAAGTAAAATTGATTAGATTATACTTAACACACACGAAAGCTACTAAGATAAAGCTGAAAGATGAAATACCTAACAATAAGCCGCCTTAAAAAAGGATCTGATAAAACCTGTGCCCAAACCAGATCCAGGCTAGGTGATTTGCAGAGCATTACTTCCCACTTGGAAAAAGTGGTATATAGTATGTTTTCAGCACTATTGAGAACTTCCTAAAAGTAGAAAAATAGAAGCAAGTTAAAGTTAGACCAACTTGCACAGAGAATGTATCAACTAAAAACTCAAAAATATTTTGAAATCAACTTACCACATTGCAATCAGACAAGGAGAAGCCAACCATTTGGCAAAATGCTTGTAAAGGAGCAGTCAAGAAAAAGGTAAACTGACTTCCATTCTGAGTAATATTAGCACTAGATGGCTCCTTGAAACTTGGTCTCAATGGTGAAAGTAGCAGGGCAGCTTGCTCTCCCCTTTCTGCCCCATGTAAGATCTGAAAATCATAATTTTTAACAATGTAAGCAATTCCATAGATAAGTATTCAGATAAGAGCAAGCTGGGACACTGCAAAGCTTCCCTCACCAAAAATACAAATAAATGGTTGACTACAAGTAAGCTATTGCACCCAAGGAGAACTGCAAATATATCAGAATCAAGAAAAAGAACCTAAAGTCTATCAGTAAACAAACATTTTCCAAGCCTATCAATTCTTAAAAAAGGCCATCGTAAATATTGTTCTCTTTCTTTCATCATCTCATTGATTATGGACAGTGCATTCTAGATGTATTCACCTTTTACTTGGAAAGATACATTAAACCATGGAATCAAGTAGCAGAATGAATGAAGCCTAACCCTTATTTCAGACAAATGACATTGCAATAAAATGGACTTTAGCAATCTACATCACGATCACAGAGACCAGTCTGTTAAGTTGACAAGCAATCATTCTCAACCTTAAAAGACATTCAAATGAATTTAACTTTATTTGCAAGTTAAAGTAAGAGAAATATACTTCATTACAACAGACCAGCTTGGAGGTTTTAAATATCCTCATCAATCTCGTATTGCTTTTTTCATCTTTCTAGTCCAACTCATTATCATGAATGCCCATAGGTAATTACGTAGTAGATATAGTAAAAACAAAAATAAAGCTCTATTTGGTTGATATCTTTGCCTTTTGTTTCCTGTTTACTTTTAGTTATTTGTTATTCAATATTTTTCTTTATAGCAAAAGCATTAACCAAACAGAGCATAAGCCATTCAAAGTTGTTAACTTTCCAAATGCAACGAACAGACCACAAATTCTTCCAAATACCAAAGAATGTTATAGCATCTCACTCTTTGCATATGCCAGCAAAAACCAGAACAAACCACACCTATATGAACATTAAATTAACATATCCTCACAAGGCATACATGAGTTATGACAAACCTGCCTTGAATGCATGGCTGCAGTCACTATCAATGACCAAGAAAAGTGGCTTTCGGGTGAAAGGAATAATATCACCAGGGTAGAGGTTACTTGATCCTGTAAATCCCAGAGAATCTTACTTAATATCGATTGGAGCAACTAAATTCAAAAGTTTCATAAATTCAGAAGTTTCAGTTTACAAAACCCTCAGAATAAAAGCTAAAGATAGCATATAGTGTCAATCAGGGCCATGGCTACCTACCACCGTTCGATTTAGGACCTAACCACAGATAATCATCGTAAAAGTCACTGGAACCTTTCTTTCCATTAATGTGGGTTTCAGGTGTAGAGCAATTCTGTTCTACGGAATTTTGAGAAGCTAATTTGCTTCTTATTGTTCGCCTAGATCCTCCTGAAGTTTCTACCTGAGAAGCATTAATATGACCAGGCTTTCCTGCATATTCATCATAGTCTCAACAACTTAGGAAGAAGTAACACATTCAAATTATCTGACAAAAGAAGAAATCTTTCTCAGATATAATGACATAAAAGCAAAATTACCTGAGGCTGATAGATAGACTAGCATAATGCTCTCTGGAGGAAGTTCCTCGCATATTGTAGCCATAACCTGCCCAAAGATCATCCATGATGATTATATAATCATATTTATAAAAATCATAAGTTACAAATACATATAAGGCAGAAAACTGCAAATACATATTTCTAGCAGGTAAACAAACAATTAGTAACGACCAGATCCATCTGATGTTGGGTAAAGCTTTCGTTAAATTAAGATTTATGTTGTTGATAGCCTAATAGAATAATAACCACCCTACTCGTCTCCTAATTTACAGTAGTAAGTTAAAACGCAGGGCTTTGTAACTCACTGCTATCAAATGTGTCACAGATGGTCGATACAGAATGGCCTTCCTAGGATTTGGAGGTAACGTCGGATCAGTCATGTCTGCAGCCAAATTCATATCTATTAGGCCAGAAGTACCAGAAAACTCAACTGCAACGCCATTCTCCTTTGGTTCAGCGGGATGCTTTTGGTAAAATGATCCACTAGGCTCCCATTCCAAACATTGCAGCATTCTGTATGCATCCAGAGTAAGTTCTGCAAATTTTACCTGAAAATGACAACAGAAGAAGATTATGTAAATCTCTATTCGTAGGATAGAGCAAACTCTGAACAATCTCATAATCAATGATAAGACCAAACAAATTAGCTTTCACCTCATTCCGGTGATAACTCATCAGGATTGCATCTCGAAACTTTAGAATCTTCTTTGCATGGAAACGAGCCACATATGGAACAGAATTTGGATGACAGTCGAACTTAGCACAGAACCGAAATGGTCTGGCACTTGAAACTGTAAAATTTGTGTCAACATTCATAAAGCGGACAATTTCTTGCACTACTAGCTTCCACTCTTTAAAATTTGTTTCCTGGAAAGAAAAAACGGAAAACATAGGCCTTGATCACTAATTGCAATTTGCAAACACTTTAATTAATATTAATTAATATGATAATAAGCCCACAAGAGTAAGAAATAGACATAAATTAAAATGCTTCCTCATACTCTAGTCTAAACACACTGCATAAAGTCATCATCATTAATAAATGGAAAGACAGGAAATACTGAAATAATGCATTTAAAACTACTCCTAATAAACTTTTTTTAAAAAAATAATACATTCTGACAAAGTTTCACTACGAGTGCAGAGAAAAAAATCTTTCAATTCTTACACTAAGTTGAAAAATTCAGGCTTAAGAATAGACTAGAAATAGACATAAATGTCACCTCAAATGATGCTATCCTTAATTTTTAGCTCAATTATTGCTATGAAACGAATTTAATGATTACTCAAATAGGCAATAATTGACTTATAAGGAAAGTGTAGGCTATAACTGTATATAATTTACTCTCTTTTGCAGGGCACTAACATGAATGAAGGGAGGAAATGACGGAGAAAAATGAGTATTAAAGCAAATAAGGCCGGCAGATCCATTCAATTATACAGAGTTTACATCTTTTTTTAATGGAAATTTAAGTCATATACTTCTTCAGCAAAGTTAGCAAAACTCTATATTGTATTTATTTGGAATAAGAAAATGGAATAAATCCTATTATTAGGAAACAAGTTTATTGGTAATTACTAATTTAGTAGTGAATGATAATCAATAATTTTCCTTATCAGCCGCACTCATACCATCAGTCACTACTCGCCATAGAGAGATATAATTAAAAGAAAAATAAATAACAGAGAGCTCCTTTCAATTCCTAAGATCCCAAAAAATTTAAAAAATGAAAAACTCTGTTTTATTTTGAGAAATTATCAACAATTTTTTAATTTTTCCTAGCAGCCAACAATGCACAATTAGCAGCATCTCCAAGACTCCAACAATAGTAGAAACAAACAAATTGATTAAAAATGTAAAATTCAGCTTCAAATTCCACAAAAAAAGAAAAGAGTAAATGATTTTTACCCGGAAATTAGCCTTGCAATCATCAACAAGAGCTCTAAGCTTTTCAACAATAACTTTAACCATTTCGGTCCGGTTCATAATCAACGAAACCAGCAAAAACCGAGCGTAAAATCTCAACTCCTTAAACCGAACTCCAAGATCCTTCACGTTACTCCCTTCAAAGTACCTCCTCTTCAAAATAGCCTCATAGAAAATGTAAGCTTCGACCAGAAACCTTGCCTCGCTCGTCCTCATGTATTGGCCGAAATACAGCTGGCCGATCCGACCGGCGATCTCGCCTATCTCCCACCGGTTCAGACCGGCTTTGACAAGCTCGTTCCTATGCTCTTGCTGGTACTTCCATAAACGCATGTAGGCTTTGAAGACTTTCTGGAAATAGTGTTGGCCTTGTGCTCGTCCGTACGACGGGAAGTCCCGGACTCGCGCGAATTTACGGTCCGCACTCTCCACAAGAGCTCGGAATGTCTTCGGAACGACGTCGTCGTCCTCCGCCATGTACGGAACAGAAAAAATAGCAATTTAAACAAAAAAAGGAAAGAAAAAGAAGGGAAGAAGAGAGAGAAAGAGACAGAGTTAACAGACTTGGGCGGGGTTAGGGGGATTTGCCGACGGTTACGGTGGACATCGGGAAATGTTTCAGAGAAGTTTAGAGAGAGAGAAAAAGAGTAGACTTTTTTTAGCTGAGCTGTGGTTTTATGGTGTCAGCGCAATATTCTTTTTTTTTTCTTCTCTTTTTCTTTTTGTTTCTTTTTATAATTTATTTATTTATTATACTAGTAATTTTAAAAAAA